>JAPYZL010175506.1:0-10441 GCA_030522825.1 Platygaster orseoliae
CACAAAAAAATGCTTTCCGAAATCATTTGTAGTTTTCTTGTAATCAATTTTTGAATATAGCGCTCGGAAATGAGGTATTACATGATAAGACCCCCTTAAGATTTATTGGTTTCTATTTCATATTTTCAATCTAAAAAGTTTAAAAAACTCCGAAATCTCACAAATTTGAAAGATTGTTATAATAATAATTACATGAAAATTTATAGTATTCAAAAAATATCTTTAATTTTTAAAATTTTGTTCATTATTATATTAACTCAGAGATTGCATGATACGATCATTATTTTTTTTCTACCTATCTAAATTTGATAGGAATTTGAAAATTACGGAAATCTTGATTATTTCAATAATTTTATTGTTATTTAAAAGGTTGTAACAAAAATCGAAATGGTTTAAAAAATTGTTTTTGAAATTTAGAATGTTTTTAAAAGTTTGTGATATATTTTGGATTTTTTCAATTTCGAGGAATCAAGAAAAAGTTGAAAATATCTAAAATTGTTGAATACCCTGAAATTCGAAAAATTTATAAAATTTCAGGAAACGCTCATAACTTTTTCATGCTGTCTATATTATAAAATTTCTTCAAAATATGCAAATATTTTCGATTTTGTAGTAGAATTTTAAAAAAACTCGACAAGCATTGAAAAGTTCTGTGAAACCTTAATGAGTTGCAAAAAATTTTAAATAAATTTGTAAATATCTGTTGGTTTGTAAGATATTTCAAATTTCAGAAGTTATGAAAAATTGTTTTCGAAAATACAGTGTTTTATATTATTTCAGAAAATATCATAAATTTTGTAAATTTTAATAATCATATTTCTTTAAAATACGTATGACAATGTGTTTTCATTTTCAAATCTTGAAAATTCAAGTGTTATGAAAACCTACGAAAAATCCTCATAAAATATGAAAATATTTGAAAAGTTCGTACCATGTTTCAAGTTTCAAAAGTTATAAAAAACTGTTTTTTAAAATACAGTATTTTTGTATTATTTCAAAGAAAGTGTAAAAACTTTGTAAATCATAGGTATCAATTATCATATTTCTTCAAAATACTTATGATTATGTTTTATCATTCTCTAAATCTCAAAAATTCAAGAGTTTTGAAAACCTACAAATTATCTTCATAAAATATGAAAATATTTGAAGAGTTTTTATCATGTTTAAAGTTTCAGAAATTATGAAAAATTTTTTCTAAAAATACAGTATTTTTGTATTATTTCAGAAAATGTGTATAAATTTTGTAAATTATAAAAATTTTCATATTTCTCTAAAATACGTTTGATGAAGTTTTTTTTTATTTTCTAAATCTCTAAAATTCAAGAGTTATGAAAACCTACAAAAAAATTCATATAATATTAAAAATATTTAAAGACTTTGAATCGTGTTTAAAATTAAGAAAATTACGAAACATTAAAAAAAAATAAAAAAAATCAAAGGTTTTAAAGAATTTCACGAAATTCGAAAAATTAGTGTTAATAATCAATAAATAATAATGAATGATTATTAAAAATTAATTAGTTATTTAAACTTGTTAACGTTTTTTTATTTTATTGATTAATTACTTAATTTATTGACAATTATAAGAATTGATTACTAATTTATTAAATAATGAAAAAACTAATAAATTAGTATATGTGAAATTCAAAGAAACATACATAAATTCTGTAGATTGTGGAAAAGGTCGAAAATTCCATTCAATCAAAAAACTGTGTGATATCCTTAAACTTTTTTCAATTGAAAAACGCTCTAATAAAAATATTGATGAATTTCGTAAAATTGTAGAACTCGAATTTGTAAGTTGATACATTTTCTCGTGGGTACTTTGGGCTAGATTATTTGCATCTATTCAGAATTTCCCAGGTTTCCACATTTTCCCATACATCTCCTAATTTTCCACCGCCCCTGCACGACACGCAGGATGAGCGAAAAGAACATGTGCATTCTGCAGATGCGGCGGAGGCGATGCCCAAAAATATTCCGTGGCTAAAGTATTTTTACGAGTCTATTTTTACGAATGAATCAAGATATTCGATTTCAGGTACGAAAGTTGGCGTCTTACGTGGTGGCCTATCATTTCTGCCAAGCTGACAACAATAGCACGTGCCTAGTCCCAGACTTCATACATTCGCTCGCGGCGCAATTATGCCAAACACCTCATCTAGAAAATTACAGGGAATACATGCTGTCGGAGCCGCATCTCCAGGGTTGTCTATCCCAGCGCGAATGCACCGTGGACCCGGATTTGGCCTTTTCGAGGGGCGTTATCGAGCCTCTTACGAGCCTCAAAAAAGCCCGTCGATTGCCGGATACGAACATGGTACTTATCTTTGCTAAACCCGTTTTCTTCGGGAATACAGAGAAACTCTTTGGACCTGTGCACTTCTCGAATTCCCTGATTAAGAACTCATTATAACATTTTTGGAAAGTTTTATGGTATCTATATATAACTTGACTTTTATTTGCTTTGACCTCATATATGCCCATAAATTTGTTTTTTTTTTAAGTATTTTTTTTTGTATTAAGTGATTCATTTTGCGAAAATTTCAGAGGTAAAAGGACTTTCAGAGAACTTTTATTTTTGTTGGTGAATTTCGAACAGAAGTATGAAGAAAATGAAAATTTCAATGAGGAGCACAATTAGAGTTATTTTTTTTGTATTCATCGTTTATTTTTCGCAGTTTTTGGATCGTAAATCGTAAGTTTGAAGATGAAATTAAGGTGAAATACAAAAATACTGGGGCCCCGATTAAAGCTGCAAAAATACTTCCAAGACTCTTACACCTGATTCAGTCATTAATGTGATTTCGTCGTAGGTAATTCTGATCGACGCTATTGGCGAGGCGGAATATCACAAACCCGATCGAGGTGACACGATAGCGAGTTTCCTGGTTAGGCATTTGCCAAACCTTCCGCCCTGGCTGAAAGTGATATGCACCGTCCGCACCCAGCTCCAGGATTGCGTAAAGCTCCTGCCTTACACGAGAATTTGCCTTGACAAAGACCAAAGCAGCGACAGCTCCGTCGTCAATTTCATCACGAAAGATCTGACGAGTTACGTGGAATATCGGCTCACGCAAAATCCCACGATTGAAGCCAACGTCACGGCTTCCGTCAAAGGCAAAACCGAAACGTCCCACGTGGCCGCGAAAACGAGATTCGCCACGCATCTCGCCACACTCGCCCAAGGCAGTTTTCTTTTCGTCAAACTCACGCTGGACTTGCTAGAACGCGGACATTTGGTCGCCAAATCTACCAATTACAAGGTTTTTATGGTTTGAAACAAACTTTTATGGAAAATCGAACGTTTTTTCGGTGTTATCGTGGAAATTCAAATGTCAATAACTAATCATTCGGAGCCAAATTTTTAACTTCATTACATCGATATTTCAACCTTTTTCGGTTTTTTATCAGGGTCCATAATTTGTAATAGTAAATTAGAATATAATAAATAATATAATGGATTATGATACATTATTATCAACTGAACTGATGACAAATACAAATATTTTTACACATTACTTATCGATTCCTTCCAAGACTTTTTCTGTGCCCCTATGAAGCAACCTACTATTTCAATGTCATTAATATTATTATATAATACTATTAAAACTAATTAAATCCTAGTATTTATTATTATTATTATTATTATAGAGAATTTGTGATGAATTTGAATTTGAATATTTGAATTTGAATTTGTGACATTTTGAGATATTATGATGTTTCGTGACGTTTTATTATGATACGTGGCGTGGACCGTGAAAAGGGACCTAAGGACCAAACTCGTTTTGGCACATTATCTGACTCAAGAGCATTAGAAAGCAGACCCAAACGAGTTTGGTCCTTAGGTTCCTTTTCACGGTCCACGCCACATATTATGATGTTTCGTGACATTTTGTGATATTGTGATGTTTCGTGACACTTTGTGATATTGTTAATATATTATTATCAATTGAACTGATGACAAATACAAATATTTTTACACTTTACTTATCGATTCCTTCGAAGAATCCTTTTCTGTCCCTATGAAGCAACCGACTATTTCAATGTAATTAATATTATTATATACTACTATTAAAACTAATTAAATCCTTGTATTCAATTTATTAATATTATCAAGAATTTAAATATTATGTTTTCCAAAAATCTTCTTCAATTTCATACTCAATTAATGAGGTCGAAAAATCGATGTAAGAAAATTGAAAATATGGCTCCAAATGATCACCCTACAAACTGTGATTTTTATGAAAAATCGACAAATCTTAAAAAGAAACTCCGTTTTTATAAATCGATTTTTTGAAAATTAAAAAAAAAATTTCGATTTTTATAAAAACAGTTTTATAAAAAATATTATTCCTAAAAAAAAAAGTTTATAAAGTTTCGTACTTTATAATTAATTTTATAAAAGTTTTAGAAAAATGAAATTTTTCATAAACCTGTTTTTATAAAAATGACATTCTTTAAAAAAGTTTTCAAAAAATGAGTTTATAAAAAAAAATTATTTTCATAAAGATATTTATAAAAATCACAGTTCTAGGGCAATTATTGATTGATTTATTTATATTTTTCGTTCGTGATTCCAGCTCGAAAACTTCAATTTTTAAGAATTGCATGTCTGCATTGAAAGCCAATTGAAACGAAAGAAAAATTGTGGAAAACGTTAGATTTTCCCAGTAAAGTCACTGTCACCGAAATTTCAAATAACTATGGTAATTTCATGAAACGCGAGCAATTTATTTAAGAAAAAATTTCGCAAATGAGAGCCTAGCTAGTTTTTTCATCAATAACTAGTATTTTTTGCTATTTTATAATTGTTTATTTATTGTTTTCATGTTTATCATTTTTACATCATATTTACACGTACATCATGTCATAAATTAAAAGCTTAGAATATGGTATTAAAGAACATATTATTATATATTGAGAAAATAATATCAAAAAAAAGTTATTAAAAATTATGGTAATATTGAGATGAATATCATTATTAATAGTAAACAATTATGAGAATTTCGAATAATTATTATCATTAAAATATGTCAAAAATGATGTTAGAAAATTATACATCATACTGTAAAAAAATTATTAACTCCACCAAATACCAAACGGAGAGGAAATTTTGGTTACAGCAACCATTAATTTAGTAAAATATAAACCCACCAAAGTTTTGAATAGTACAACCAAAACTTCAGGTATGATAACCAAATAATTTATTATTGCAACCTAAGTATCAGTCATTAAAATAGGGCATTAGTTGCTATAACAGAAGTTTTGGTTGTAGTACCCAAAACTTTGGTAAGTTCATATTTTACTAAATGAACGGTTGCTGTAACCAAACCACTTTTCTCCGTGCAGTGAAACAACCAGTTAGGCTTCTCTCTGAGGACTTTTCGAATTTTCATACATTTTTCATAGTTTTCTGTGACAGAAACTTTGCCAGGGATTGCATAAAACACAGCACGTCACAAAATATAATATTTCTAACTATTTCCAAAAACTCAGGTGCTGCCGGTTTCCTTAGGACAAATTTACCTGTTGCACTTTAATCTGAAATTCCCGACAAGTGCGTCGTTCGACAAAGTTCATCCGATTTTGGCGATTTGCCTAGCATCTCTTTACCCCCTGACAATATCCGAAATCTACTACTCCGTTAATTCCTTGTACGCCAATTCCTACGTTTCTTGGGAAGACTTCATGTGCAATTTCAGAGTAAGTTGATGATTATGACAAGTTGAAGAAAAGAAACCCATGTAAAAATGAGTAGATACCTGGAGATCTACAATAGATCTCTACTATAGATGTCTGTAGATCTCATTTGATCTTGTAATAGATAACCCTAGACTTACATAGATCTACAAGTAGATATCCGTATATCTTCGTAGATCTAATTGTAGATCTCGGTTGATTTCCATAGATGTTTTGGTAGATCTACGAAGATCTTTATAGATCTACTTGTTGATCTCGGTCATTTCCATGTGTCTGCTGATAGATCTATGAAAATCTTTATAGATCTATTTGTTGATCTTGGTCATTTTCATATATCTGCTGGTAGATCTTTGTAGATTTACGTATATCCACAAGTAGATCTCTATCTTTCATCTTTCGCCAAATATATCTATTTATGCAGATCTCTATAGATCTATGTAGATCTCATGTACATATCAAAAGATCTACTACATTCTACATTTTTATCTGGGAATTTGTAGAGCAGAAAAAAGGACTTTTCACTTTACAGGCCCTGTCAGAGTTTCTGGTGAAACGTTTGGACGACACTTACATGTTCTTCCATCCATCGTTTAGGGAATGGTTGATTCGTCGAGACGAAGGGGATTCGGCAAAGTTTCTCTGTGATTTGAGACTTGGACACGCGGCGATCGCGTTTCGTTTGTCGCGATTCGAGGCTCCTTTGGATTCCGATCGCGGTTTGGAATTGGGCCATCACGTGCTCAAGGCCCATATATATCGAGGACTTTCTAGCGTGTGGGCGGCGCGCGATTTACAGGTGAAAGTTGTTGAAATTGCTGAAAATTTTTGTAACCCTAACAAAGTTTCTGTCATAGAAAATTATTAAACTTGTATGAAAATGTGAATAGTTTATAATTTTATCAAATACGAGTAAGTTACACGGGGAAAAAGTCCGCAGATGAAAGTCTACTTGGTGTTTTGGTTGATATTTGGCGAATTTAATCATTTTTTGATAGTATTATTTAGTTATGACGTGATGTAAGATTTTTTAACGTACAATGTATAATTTTTATACAATTTTTACCTTTAATATATTTTTATTATAATATTTATATAAATTACCTATTTTACTCTGTTCAGGCTGTTTGGATAATGTCTTCGTTGGAAGACGTTTCAGCAACGTTTTGTGCTTTGAAAAATATCTACAGCCCGAACGTCAAGGTCTCCAGATTGTTCTTGTTGTCAGGGGCTTCCCCCAACTTCATCACAAATTACATGGGAAACGCGCCGGTTTTGTGTATGTACGCTCATGAAGGTTCTTTGGAAATGGTTTCGCTTCTTCTGGAATTCGGGGCTGAACTGGAACTTACGAACAGTCAAGGTGCGACAGCGTTGTGTCTGGCTGCTGCCCGTGGGCATTACGACGTTGTGCATAGGTAAGTGAGCATGTGTATTTTATTCTGACAGAGGCGTAAGTAAAAACAATTTTTGTGACGGGTTTTTTGGGGAAAATATGTATATCCCCTGATGTGTTATATTATTTACAATAAAAATTCATAATATTCGAATTTTTGAAGTGGTTTACACACCCAAAACCCCCACTACCTACGTCCCTGCTAAAACTGCAATTCACAATGTTGATGAAATCAATATAAACACAGATTAATTCATTAACGAATGGCTGTAATATTGATGAAACGCAGATTAGTTGAAGCCGGAGCATCACTCAGCCACACCGACTTGTCTGGACAATGCCCTGTAGTTCACGCAGCCAAACAAGGAAGACTACCTGTTGTAGAATATTTATTGATGTGTGATTGGGATCAAAACGCTGAAAGTGCTCCAAACGATTTGGAAGTGAAGATGAAAGAAGCCATCCAACAAGCTCTTGTGGCAGCCGCTTCCCAAGGCCACGAAACCATAGTGGAGTACTTGCTGGACATGTCAAATATCAACATTGACAGTCCTGACACGTTGATCGGGGAAACCGCTCTTTCTGTAGCAGCTGCAAACGGATCTACGTCTACAGTTTCGATCTTAGCTTCGAGAGGTGCTAATTTAGCGGCAGTTAATGCCAAGGGTTTGTCACCTCTTATGCTGGCGGCTCGTGAAGGACATTGGGGCGCTGCAGAGAAGCTTTTGCAAGGTAGGAACAATTCTAATTTCTTTTCTGTTTCAAGAAGAAGTGAAAGAAGGATGGATAATCTTGAAAAAGTGTGTTATTATCGATTTTTGCGACTTTGGGAATTTTACAGTGTCACTGACAATGATGAAGACCAAAGCGGAGCATTCGGCTCTTCTACTGGAACAACGCGACCCAGCTGGAAAAACAGCTTTGATGTTAGCTGCGTCCGAAGGATACACGAGTCTTCTTGAGCTGTTTTTAGAAAAAGGGGCTATACTTGAATCCGCTGACAAAGATGGAATTACGGCTTTGAGTTGGGCTTGTATGAAAGGACGAATATCAGCTGTTCAATATTTAATTGAGAGAGGCGCTGATATCCAAACAACTGACAGTTCTGGGAAGACACCGTTGGATTGGGCTGCCTTTCAGGTAATTTGGATAGAAACTTATAGAAGACGTCTAGAAGTGATCTAGACAGAAAACAGAAGAGACCTTTCAGGTCATGAAGATCAGATTTGGAATTCTTCTTCCGGATATTGATCTCATGTTCTTTCATTCCCTTCTCTATGTACCTCTTTATCTGGCCTATGTATATCTTGTCACAGTCCTCTCAATCAACTCTATAAACCACATTACACTGCATTCCTCTATCAATCCCATCTTTGCCAAGAACCCTAAACCTATCTCTCCTGTCCTTATAAATCCTATTAACAACTAATCCTCTCTGAAAAATTCTTAACACGGCAATGGTAAAAAAACCTCTTCACTATTTTACTTCCTTTTTATTATTCTATATTCTAGGGAAATCCCAAATTGGTAGAACTGCTTCTAGAGGAAAACGCCGTCATGGAACATGTTGATTTGCGCGGTATGCGACCTCTGGATCGCGCTATTGATTGCCGCAACATTTTCGTCGTGCAATGTTTCTTGCGCCGGGGCGCGAAACTGGGTCCGTCGACTTGGGCAGTTGCGGCCGACAAACCCGACGTTCAACTGGTTTTACTGAACAAACTCTTGGAAGATGGGAATAGTTTGTACCGAAAAAATCGCGTGAAAGAAGCTTCTCATCGCTACGCTTACGCTTTGCGCAAATTCCCGAACATCCTGGAACGTTCGGAAAACGACCCAAAAAACGAAGGGCAAAATAGTAACATTCTGTCACTTCGCCTCAAGTCTTTCACTCAACTGAAGCTGAATTTCCTGTTGAACTTGAGTCGCTGCAAGCGAAAGATGAACGTGAGTTTAATTTTGCATTGTCGAAAGAAAGGTTACTGAAATTTGTTGGGTTTTCAGGAAAGCAAAGAAGCAATCGAATTCGCTGACCAGGCTTTGAAAATTCGATCGACTTCCTACGAAGCCTACTACGCTCGAGCGAGGAGTCTTTCCGATATCGGACTTTACGAAGAAGCTTTGAACAATGTAGAGCAAGCTCTTTGCTTCGCACCGCTTCAAAATCGACAAGACCGCAATGTTCTTACATCGCTCAGAAACGAAATAGTCGCCCAAACGAAACGCGCAAAAGCTGATAAAAACTGATATCATCCGGAGGCTATTGATATTGATCACGCAATATGTACGAAAGAAGAACGAAAACTTTGTAATTGTGATTTTTATAAAAAATCGTCAAAACTTTATAAATAAATATCATTTTAAGTCCTCGACTTCGCCTTGGACCGTAAACTTTAGTTCTGTCAAATTAGGCAATTTACAAAATTCGCAATACGATTTTTTATTCACAGTTGGCTAAAAATTCACGTCCAAATGTCCTATTATTAATAAATTGTGAATAAATTTATTTTCTCGCAAAAATCAGCATACGCCCATATATTTCCATTTTATCACTTACACGTTGTTAATATACACAAATTAATAATTTTTAAACAAAATATTGAAATTTTATAAAACTTTTTATAGAGCACTTTATAAAATTGGCATTTTTTATAAAGTTTTTTTAATTCGTTTTATGAAAATCACAGTTACTAGGGAATTCGTGTTATTGATCTAGTCCGTGAAATATTTGAGAGTTAAGAAACTTGGTAACATACTCGGATATATATATATAGATAATAATAATTATGTATTTGATTTTCATTGAGGCGTGATTTTACTTTCGACTTTTATTTATTTTCAATTGTTGATACAAGTATTTGTTAATAAACATTGAGTTTTGTCTCTGCTTATTAGACAATACCTTGTAGTATTTATACGTAGTGCGGCGATATATTGTTTTTTGTTTCATAAATTAACAGCCGTGAGGTTTTTTAGGTTCATCGAGTATTGAAAATAGGAATTTTCAATATTGACGTATAAATACTGATATTGCTTCGGATCTCATTTCATCAGAAATGATTGTGTATTTTCGATAGACTGAATAAATTTTTATGCAATCCCTCATAATTTTTGCATATTTCTTTTACCTATGTTAAGTGATGGCAAAAAAAGTGGGTATGGTAAGTAAAATGCGGTGCACGAGAATTCGGGATGATAATTTGTACATAAAAATATACCCCATTAAAAAAACTTTAAAAAAGTAAATAAAAGGTTGTCGGGTAGTACAGTACAAAAAATTTCGTTAAAATTTTGTTTTTTTCTTGCAGCTTTCAGGTACGGCATGTATAACCTTGTACCTTGATT
>JAPYZL010175541.1:0-13453 GCA_030522825.1 Platygaster orseoliae
TAATTATAAAATCTTATTGTAATTATAGTTCCTGATGAGGGCCCAATAAAGATGGCCGAAAGCTAGAAAAATGATAAAATTCGTTGATTTATTTGTGCTATAAAAGATCGAAAGAAGAATTTATTGAAGGTTTTTTTATTTGCTAAAATTTGCAGAAGCTTGTACATGCGGAAAAATATCCAGCGGAAAAATGAATGCGGATCAGTGTCCGGATACCGTATAATTTTGTAGTTTTGAGCATTTGTATAATTGATTGTAGGTTTTCTGTGTCATTTATAGATCTTTAAAAACTTTTTGATCACTTCCGTATTTTTAAATTTACTTTTATTTTTAATTAATCGTTCCCGTAGTTTTCTATCGTTTTACAAGTTTGTAGCAAATTCTTAAAACTTTTCATTTTTATTCGATTTTTCGAAGTTTAATTCTGGTTCTTGTGATTAGTAATGAGTGGAAGGATTTGTTCTGAAAAAAGAATTCTAGGAAATGAAAATTCAAAAAATTCTTTTTTTTCCATTCTGAATTATTTTATCTGTGACACTGACTTTATTTTCATTTTTATGATGTTTTAATCTACTCGAAATTAATTTTAGATATTTATTATGCAATGTAAAGATGTGAGCTGCCATTACCAGTTTGAATTTTGTAAAATAAACACTTTCAAGATTTTGAAACTATTTTTGACCTGTTTTATTAGATCTATGTATTCCAGATGATGACTTTTTTTTTGCTGTCTCAGTAAAAAAAGTTGGTGATACTAATAAAAAATTCGGTGGCATTACGAAACTTTTTGTTGGATCAACGAAAGAAGTTAATTTTCATGAAATTAAGATATTTATCAACTTTTGGTATATTTAGTTTTCAGATTTGGCAGATAAACTTTTTTTTATTGCGAATTTTTTATAGTTTATATAAAGTTCGATAATGAGATTACTAATTTTCACTTTCCCAAGTTGAAATTTCGAGAAAAAATAAACATTACAAATTACATGATTTTGAATGAATAGTAAACAGTTTCGATTTGATTTTACTTTGAAAATTATTACACTTAAAATGACAAAGAATAATGAGAATTTAACACTATACATTTTAAACTGCTTTCTACATTTTCAAGATTATAAATGTGATTTCGACTTTATGAATCGTATAGCGAACTTTTTTAAGAATAGACTATTTTCTATTTTGAATTTATTACATTTTGTGACACAACGAATTGCAACAAACTGAATTTCGCAATGAAAATCCTGCAGAAATTTCAGAATTCCTATTGAATTTGATGAAAAAACTATCTCAATAGAAATATACGAATTTTGAAATTCTGATATATCTATCATGCAGACCATAAACATTTTTTGAAGTTGAATTCCATAGTAATAGTTTTCTTATTGTATATACAATTAGAACTCTAATACATCAAAATAAAATCACCAAATGTCCCTACTCACAATTCAAATTAAAGTTCCAAATATTTCACACTCGAAATTTTACAAGTCTAAATATCATAAGTCTCACTACCATATTTCATAAATACTACATCTCACGAAACCAACTCTAAAACACAAACCCCTACCACACCATTCTTACAGTGCAACACATTAATGATCAACATTTTCCTGACAGAATAAACCCCAGTTCCCAACCCCCTCCCTCTCTCCCAAACATGTACCCGAAATAATCAACCGACTATTTTCCCATTAAAAACCTCCCTTTTCCCCTGGCCGAACCATCATGTCTTCTTCCACTACAATCGAGCCTTACACAAAAACGCTCCTCGAAATCTCCAACCTTGGAGAATGATGATGGACAGGAGTCACGTGTCTTTTTCGTTTTTCCAATCCCCCCGAGGAATCGCCAGCCGAACCCTTTTGGCGCAGCAGCGATTTGGGAAAGACGGCAATTAGACTTGGCTGACCGAACGCTCGTCAACGGTCAAAGACTGCGAGCATATTGAAAGCGCCTCTCAGTCTCACGATACTTAGGAAAGCCCCGGGTAAGTGGTTTATCGCGGTTCGCCGTGGCAAACATGTTTGATGTCAATAACGCTCTTCATGCTCCAACCCCCTCCCTCCCTCGCTCCCTACCACGCCCCTCTTTGAACTCTCGTATGGGAAACTGACCAGTGGTCATTTCATAGGTGACAGTGACGAGCGCACTTAAAGCGATACGATTCCCTTGTTAACGGAGAAGTTGCGAAGAGAAATGCCATCCTCTGGCGCACCTTTGTTCGGGCGTCATACACACATGGCCCGTCCTCCTCCCCCGGGCATCGAAAACTCCTCTTTCGTCAAAGGCAGCATCGAATCCCAAAGTCGTCCCCCTCGACGAAACTCGGGAATTTCACGCTTGTCGAGCAATGTCCCAACACCAGTAGCGTGTATAATCAGGACATCTCCCGTGCAAGTGGCTTTGAAGTCGCTGGCTGGCTGGATACAAATTGTATTAGAATTTTCATTCTTCTCGTTTTCGGGAGCGAGGACGATTGATCGACATCGCGGAAGGAAATCGCGGGAATGCGACGGTTTTGATAAGGTTGTGGGAGGTTCGAGGTGTTTTTCTTGGGGTTGTCTTGGGTTTGTCGATGGTGGGTAGGTTTCGGAAAGTATTGTTTTTGGAACATAAACATGATATTTCGAAAAGTTGTTTAGTATTTCTCTATATTTTTAGTATTTCCGTATATTGTTATATATGTGGTTCATAGGATTTGATGCTCTTGAATTCAAAGTTTTATAGATCGTAGGGATTCTCTCAGAATGTTCATAGTACTATACTACTTGATGTTTTTCTTTGGAGTTCCTATAATGCGAAAGATTTTGTAGTATTTTTATGATAATTCAAAATTATAAAATTTTATAGTTCAGGATTCAAAGATGTTTGTATTTTAGCGTTTTCATACATTTTAGTTCCACTTTATTTTTCACTGGAATGTAAAAATTTCTCACAAGTTAATTGTTACGTTAGGTTAGCCGAACATTATTAAATATTAAAATTTTCGTCAAAAGTAATTTTTGGAAGCAGGACACTTGTTATTTGTGAACTTGTAAAACTGAAAATTCTGAATATCTTTCAAATTTGATATTTTATTTATGTTCTTGGGAATTCAATAATTAGGTGCATTTTAAAGAATTTTTTACGAATTTCATTACTACTTTTGATTATATCAACGCATCACTTTTTTTTATATTAGTATTTTTATTCGTCATTATTTCAAATTTCTTTTTTTTTTTAACATGAAAGAATAATGAATCTTTTTTGAATTTCGGGAGGGGTTTAAACCCTAAAAATCCTCCTCTGCATTTTTACCCAACATAATTGATATTTATTGATATATTATTCATCGCCAACGAAAAAAAAGCAGAAAAACATGTTTCTTGCTAATACTTTTATCACGCTTCTTTAAAAAAAAAAAAAAATGATAGTTATTATCGGACTCAGCAATCATAAATTAAAAAATTTCGTTCTCAAGGTACTCACAGTAATCAAAAATTTGTTGACAATTATTATACACAGAAAAATCGATTTGGTTGGTTTGAACAAACGTTTGGTTAATTTTTTGACCAACCAAATATTTGGTTTACCTGAATACATTTTCACTCAAAACAATAAAATTTTTTTAGACTCTAACAAGTTTTTATTCATTCAAAAAACTAACGTTTTTGCTAACTTGATCTTGCTTGTCCAAACTAGAGATACTTTACAGTCAAAAAATTTGTTTGACTGGAATAAAAACTTATTTAGGTGAACAAAATATTTATTTTGTCTAATTACGATCAAACGTTTGTTTTAGCCAAGTATGTCGGTTTTTCAGAGTATGGGATTCATAATTTAAGATATTTTTAGTTATTTCATAAATTTCGTAATTGATCATATCACCCTTGAATTAAGGAATTTTTTAATTTGTAGGGTTTTTAAAGTATTCTTAAAAATTTCTGGTGTTCTAATCAATTTTCGTTTACATTTCTAAAATTTTGTGCTGCAGCATTGAAGTTTGACAAATTTTCTGTATTTGAATGAATTTCTGAAAGAACTATGTCTTCATTCATAAAAATTTTTTTCTTATTTTTATGATGTGAAAGACTTTTGGGCGATCCAATATAAATTTCTAAAATTCGATTTTTTAACTGAAACTCCGAAGATTTGTACTATTTAATACATTTTAATGATTGTTTCTTCATTTTTTGCAATGAATAGAACGTTTCAGTAATATTCTAGTTTTTGAAAGACATCTCATTTAATTTTTCGAATTGATGATTTCCAATTCTTTGATTCCCATTATTTTTATAAATTTTTCAGTGAGAACATAACCTAATGGTTTTTTTACTTTTATGGTTCTTCAGTGTAGAGGATTTATGGTTTGAGATTTTTTTAGTATTTTAAAAATTGTGTGGCTTTTTGAAGTATTTTTGAAAATAGTAGGTATTCTTATAGATTTTTTATACATTTCTGGAATTTCGTGCTGTAAATTCAAGCTTGACGAATTTCTTGCATTTAAATGGATTTTTCAGAGAACAGTGTCATCATAAATTGATACTTTTTCAATATTCTACGATTCGAAGGATTTTCGGGCTATCTAATATAAATTCCCTGAATTCGATGCTTCAATTATGATTCTCTGTTTTTTAAAGATATCTTCTAAAACATCTTCAATTCAATTGTTCATAACCCAAAATTCTTAGATTTCTATCATTTTAATAAATTTCCCAAAGAAAACCTCACTTCATGAATTTTTTTTTTACTTTTATAGTATTCTGCATGTTTCTTTAAGCAAATTGATTTTTCAATATACTGTTATCAGTTATCAAATGTAAGAAAACTTTCATGCTGAAAAGAACGTGCAACTTCTTATGTCCCGTTGACGAGAAATGACGAGAAGCGTGACACCGTAAAGTTGCCGAAAAACGAAGCGCCATTGTGTCCCATACGACGCCGTCTGAATGGCTTAAGTCGGGAGTTATGGACTCGAACGCGGCGACAAGGTGCCTCCGTTCACGGGGCATTATCGCTGGCGAGAATCAGTCCGAGAAAATCGACCGGCATTTTTCACGATGGCATCCGCGGCCTGGTAAAGCACTTCCTCCCGTTCCAAGTGAGTGACTGAAAAATGTCCCTGCGCATCCCCCTCCGCCCCGCTCGTAGCCGTCTGAGAAATTGGCCTTTGCGAAATCTGACAGGCCACGATCCATCACGACGCGCCTCGCTAGATTCGCGGATTTTTCATATTTATATACGTATCGGTATCGTGGGCATAAAAAGACCGACACAAAGAAAGTCGGAGGTAAAAGAGGGTTCGGACGAGACGCTATCGCGTTTCAAAATGATTGGGGCGAAATTGGGGTAAGTCGATACCGGGTAAAAGACGAGTGGGTTCTCGTGAAACGTACGTGACGGTCAATTCAAAGGGTCTCGATCACGTCAAAGCGTCTTTATGCGCGAGGGGCATGTGGGGTACACATATTGCGGCGGTATCTCGGTGATTCAAAGGTCCTCCTCTACGGTCTGACGCTAATGTTGTATTAAGATCTTGTCCCTTTGTTGATTCGTCGTTGGCAAAAGAGACACTTTTTCAGGGGTAATTGATTGTGTTTTTTCGACAGTTTCGCGAGAGATGAATAAAAGGGATTTTCGGATTGCGGGACTGACAATTTTATTAATTGAGCAGATGCGCGGAGTTGTGTTTATTGAAGGGTTGTTTTTTCTAGATTTCTGTACACTTTGAACGATCAATTATAAAGTAATAAACTGCGAATGTATTGTATTTGTTTTTTTGTGGAAAATTCAATTTTCGTTTAGTTTATTGGTTGAATGATTTGAAATAATCATTTTGTTGACAGAAAATCGGGATGGTATTGTAATGAAGGAGCTTGAAGTTTGTAGTAAATATTCCTGAAATTGCATTTTTTAAACTGACACATGTTATTTTGACGTGTGAGAGTGAATTAGTTGACAATGAATGGAATAACAAATATGTTGTTTCGTCGTCGAATAATTGACAACTTTAATTCTCATAGAATCATAGAGTCTTTTTTCTTTTTTTTTTCTTAACGGGTTCCTGGTTTCAGTTTATGATGTTCTGTGATGATTGTGACATATTTTTCAAGAGTTGATATATTTATTGTAAATCATTTTTCTAAAATAAAAAGTAGTACTGCAAGAGTTACCACTTGAGAAGCAGTAATAATTAAAATTTTTTATTCCATATATATTCATAGGGATAAACCGATGACTTTTTATCAGAAGGAATGTTTTTTAAACATATTTCGTATTTTTTCAGTAATGATTAGTTTATTTTTTTGACTTTTTATATTTATTTCTATTATTCTAGAAATGAATGCTATAGAATATAAGGTTGAATAGATTGAAAGTTGTTGTTGAATTTTTAGAAAACATTTTGTTTATTGATTAGTAGGACTTTGTAAATTTTTTATATTTTTTTAGCATTTACCCAAATAAAATGTAATTCTTGAATTTCTTCAGATTCATACATAGATATACAGAATTCAATCCTATAAGATTCATAGTTCAAGATATTTACAGTCATTTAATGGATTTTTTAAACAATCATATCATTCCAGATTTATAGTATGTTCAAAATTGTGGAGGGTTTTGGAGTATTATTGAAGATTGCCAGTATTATGATAAATTTTCGTATATAATACATTTCTAGAATTTTGTGCTGTAAAATCAAAGTTTGAAGAATTTCATGGTTTTAAATGGATTTTTCTGAGAACATGTCTTCTTTAATTCATATTTTTTCAATATTTTTACGACTCGAACGATTTTTTGGCGATCTAATTGAAATTTAATGATTTCGGCACTCTAATTATTGAAACACCAAAGATTTGAATTATATAATACATTTATGGAATTCTTTTCATTTTTCATATATAATAGAGCGTTGTTGTTATTCTCTAGCTTAATGAAGATATTTAATTTAATTTTTTCAATACAATTGTTTATGATTTGAAATTCTTAGATTTTCATTATTTCAATTTTTTCGAAGAAAACTTAACCACTTGAATTTTTATTACTTTCACGTCACTCTGCATATTTTTCTAGAATTCATACCATTATAATGATTCTATGACATTTTCATGAATTCCCAGGAATCATAAATATTTCAGTTTTTATAAATGTCACAGATTTTTTTAAAAATACAAACAACATTGATAAAATTGTGTCAAATTCGAAATATTTTCAATTTTTCTTTATATTTATAGTTATCTTAACATTTGGTAGCAAATAGATAAATTTCAAGTTTTTCTATACTATTTTATATTAATATCTGGAACATTTATTCTAGAATCTGTAGTTTCATCGATTTCAGTATTTTTACAGATCGTTTAGTAAATATTGACTCGAAAATTCTCAGTAATTCTTAGATTATTTGTTCAATTAAAAAAAAAACACTTTTTTTAAATAAATTCACAGTATTGATGGACTAATTATATTTATTTAATTCGAAGGGAATCATGACAATATCGTTATTTAGGAATACCATATCTAGTTCATATTCCTGTAACTACATTTTTGAAACTGACTAAGAGATTATCTTCTGTATGGACCATATGAAAATGATATCCTGCAAAAAGAATGAAATTAATTATGCAAGTAATCGTTTGCATAAACAAACGATAAAAAAATGTAAGTAAAAATTTCCGTTCAATTTTTTCTTGACATATATATGATATTGATAAATATCGCAACAAAAATTAGTTGCTCTTTATCTCGAGCCTCAATTTTCACCTCTTCTCAGTTATTTTCTCACCCTTTCACGTGTATTTTCTAGATTAACTGTAAATCGTCCCTCATCACTTTCCAAAACTAACAAAAATTCACAACTCCCTGTAACTGTCGTTGCAAAAAATGGATTATTAAACTCTGCAGCAATACTCGCGTTTTTCGCGAAGCAAGGCAGGAAACGACCGTAAAAATTTCATTCAAAGACACACAATATCGCCAGGCAAAATAGCGCGTATTTTTACCTTCGACCGTAATAAGTGCAAAGGCCTCGGTCGAAATCACTTTTCGTATTTGTCGATCCCGTCGAATATAAAATGCGATTCAATGCGGTCGCTACCGTGCGATATGAGTTTTTCGCGGACAAAAGGATTTATTTCGTAATTACGTCACTTTTCATCGGCGAATAAAAGCGCGGCAACGTCGGGCCAACTGGAAATTCAAAGACTTTCCGCTCAATTTGACGTATATTTCGATATTCGGCCCCATTACGTGAGCCATCGAGAGATCATTAGCGCTGCCGTCAAACATGGCCTTTTGTCCCAATATTTATGGCCTTTTACCTGAGGTCCTCTAACCCCCCTTTCGTAATGTTACGTGTCATGAATGCAATGCTTCATCGTAGCTAGCTGGGGCGGTCCCCAGCACACCCCTAACTACCGCCGATCCCATGTTGTCTTTTTAAAGCGTCGCCCGGGACCTCATATTTAGAATGATTCGCCTCTAAACAGCAGAGCTTTGACACACCGGGGATGATTAATTGCCTGTGGATACACACGCGAATGACGGGGAATCTTGGGTTTTTTTTGTCATGGGGTTGTACGGGGTAAAATGTAATTTTCTATGTTTGTCCATTAACGTGTACTGCATTATATGAAAATTGATATTGAGTACAAGATTTATCCAAGCGAATTTGAGTTTGTCCTTGTTCATTTAAATCAACAAGTATACACAAAAAAAAAATTAAGTCGATTTCTAGACAGAATTATCGTTCATTAGAATCGAAGGTTTTGATCTTCATTGAAGACGTTCTCGAGGACAATTCCTAAAAACCATGAAAATTCAATGAAAGTACGAGATTTTATTTAAAAAAGATCATAGTTCGATCATTAATTTTTCCAAAGAAGTGTTATTAAAATAATTTAAAATGACGTAGTTTTTTCATTTATGGCCCTAAATATAAGTAAAAATTTTTTTTGCATGAAATATATATCATTGGAAAATTATTGGTCGGAATAGTAGTTTATCAGTTTCAGTCACTGAGGTGAAAAAAAGTGCCTTTTTAAAAAATTACTAGTTCTCAAAAACGCACTTTTTTATAATTAATGACTATAACTTGAAAACTACTATTTCGATCAAAAAAAGCAGTATATCACAGTCAAGCTAAGAAGTATACCATGTCAATGATATATTTTTCTTGTTCATGAAGTTGATTAGTCTTGATGTTTCTAGCAATAAATGAGATTAACACGTTATTTGCGAATATTTTGTAAACGGTTCTATGGAAAAAGTATTGATTGATGTTTTCGTACTCAGCGATACCAAATTAGTCTGCGAAATACTTAATTTGCTTGGGAGATTTTTCATGTAAACCAGTGTTATTTTTCAAATTTGTTCTTTTGGGTTACAAGTTTTTAAATGAAATAAATTGACGTTAATTCTTAGAGTAACTGCATTGTTTCATTTTTTTGAAATATTCTTATAGATTTTGATTGATGTTAATTTTCGTTTTTTTTTTTTTTTTGATTGACGTAATTGAGTTTTTAACTCTTATTATTATAAAATAGCAATTTTTATACAAAATTTGAAACATGGTGATTTTGGTGCTTTGGAACTTCAGTATATCATAAAAACTTATGTACTTGGAATTTTTAACTAGTTCTATGACAAAAGGTCAATTTTTATCCAAAAATCAAAATATTGTGACTATTATTCTATAGTTTTTGAACAAATATTCACATTATTTCAATTTCAACTTTTTTCTAAGCATTATATTTGGTTTGTTTACTTTCTTATACTATTTTTTTACTATTTGTTCAAACTAGAAATGCGGTTTTTCAGCAATTTTTCAAATAATTCTTTTTTACTAATGGTATTGGAAATTTGTAAAAACAATAAAATTTCATAATTACCTAGCCTAACAAGTCAATATTAATTTCTGTCAGTTGTCTCAAAAGGATAATTTATTTATGCAGACTCGATAAAATTTTTTTGTCATCTTACTCAACTTAACAGTTATCTGTCAGATATCTCCTTTCATCAAAAATAAACATTTCAAGAAAGTTCTCGAGTTTCTATTTTAATCCAAATAAATTCCTCGACGCAACAATAGCCTACTTAAGCATCGTGGGAGATGTTCTATCTTCAAAGAAAACATTTCATTCCAGTGCCAGAACTGTCAGAGATCGTTTCAAAATATCGTCTGTTTCCAATTATAAAACTGGTTTTCAAAATACACTCCTGCATGAAAAAAAAAAATTTGCTGCAGCAGCAAAAAGATGTGCTGTTCTAACACAACCTTATAAACAAATTTTTTTTTGCAGCAGTTGCTTATTTTTTTTAGATGATTGTGCTATAGAAACGAAAAAAAATTCATTTTGTAGAGAAAAAGTTGTGTCAAAACAGTGCATATTCTTGGTTATACAGCAAATCCTTTTTTTTCCATGTGTAAAACTAAGAATTTTTACTTACCAATTTTCATCGTTGAAACATTCTTGAAATTTTCGATGTAACCCTCAAAATCAGTTTACTCTTATATTTCTTGAAATTCATTCAAATTCTCCTGACTCACATAACAATAAATTTTTAACAATAATTAAGAACATCTAATTGCAGTAAAAAATGTATGCAAGCACGATAATAAATGATTATTACCAAGCACATGCATTTCTTTGTAAGGAAAAATTCATGATATTGAATATTCTCTGGCAAATAACAATTGTATAAAATCTGGTATTCTCGTATTGATAAGCCTCGCAAGATTTGAATGCATCGCGAGAGAAAATCGACATTTTTCCTCGGTACACAAAATTTTATTCATAGCGAACCCAGTGTTGGGCGCCAATTTTCACATTCCCATCTTCTTATATTTCAATGAGTTCCGTGCTGAATCGTAGCTCATAACTTATTTCGCATCCGTAAATTTTCGCGATTCAGTGAGTCTCTCGTGAACAATGTCTGCCTTATAATGGGCCTGTTTGCAATAATTCGTAACGTATAACTGGTGGCGCGCTTGTCCTCAAGATTATTGTGTTCAATTTAATGACCAGCATATTCTATACGAGATGAGACTCCGTCTTGCCGAGTAATACCCGATTCAATTCATACCGTCCTCGACGACTCCGTACTTGTGAATACAATACAATGAGCCTCTTCGTGTTTTTACGGCATCGCTTTGTTACCTGGGGCGTACAAACATCATTTACTGCAGTAGATGTCTTCGAATATACTTTCACGCTGCTTTTTTCGGGCTTTGAATAATTTTTTTCCACGTGGGAAAAATCCTTATCATGGAAATTAATTCTTTTGATTTTTAGAGGTATCATTTATGCATACTAGTAAAAAAAATGAAAAAATAAATTATGAATAAATATCAGACATTTAAATAACATAGACCTTTTCCCTTAGCTTACAGGTACATTTTACTAAAAATTTCGACCACCGAACACGTCAACAAGCTTCTTCGAGCTTTTCGTAATTTTTTTTTTCGTTATTAAAAACACGTGTGCCCGGCGCGTGACGACATGTGGCCTCGAGAGATTCGCCAATTAGTCGCGGCCGTTTTTGCGAGCGTTCGGGCAGAACTTGGCACGACGCGTTTAGACATTTTCGCACTTGTTTCGTGACAAGCCGCCGTTTAACCGTGAACGTCGCCCGCAGGGTCCGGACCTGTCAGACTTCGTAATATTCCTCAGAATGGAAAACGTCATCCCCACATATCGGGACTTTTGTCGAAGAGGGTGAGAGCGGAAAATTTCTTTGCTGTGGAGATGAATTCATTCGATTACATGTTTGCAAAAGGATATTCAACAATTTTGAAAGATAATTTTTGATTGAGATAAAATTGATTTAAGTAAAAATTTGGTATGTTATGTGTCGTACGACGATCAATTTTTGGAGCAAATTTGTTGAGTATCCACAATGTGAATGATAAAACAATTATTTCTTCAAGCTTTTGACACATATTTTGCCCTTATTAGGAATAAAATGTTGAAGTTTAGTTTATTATAAGTTACGTTGTTCGCGATAATTTTCTTGATGATGATAAAAAAATTATTTTTTCTTATAAAAAGAGGAGAAAGTGGTATACATATTCAATAAATTATGAAAAGAGTTTTAAGAAAATCATGAGATAAAATTGAAATGATGATAAAAAGTTATAAGGAATGAGAATAACAAAAAATGAACTAATTGAAATCCAGAGCGTATGAAAAAGACTAGATGATTTTTTTAATTTGTATGAAGTTTAAAAACTTTATTTTACTGTATCGATAATAACAAAAATCCTAGATTTGGATGTTTTTCAATTTCCAATTTGTAATAACGTGTTTCGCCAGGAAAATGAGGAAAATTAAATTTTAGAAAATCGTTTCAATTTACAATTAATTAATGAATAACGAAAGTAGAAAATTAGATTTTCAGAAACACTTGATATTAAAAAAAAGCTTTGGTCTTGGAGCATATAATTGTAGATTTGTACAAAAGGATTAATATAAATATTAAAGGATCTGTAAAATCGAGTAAAAACTAGAAATATACTTAAAGTGATTTATTTTGCAAAAGTACTGTTTTTTTCCAAAATCTAATTAGTTTTCGAATTTGAAAGACATCATTTCTAAGTGATATGTATAGTAATTCCTTAAGATTCTATAAATTATTTAAAATATTCTCGAAAATTACAGACTTTCTTAACATCAAAAAGTACGGAAATATAGAAAGTTTAGGAAACACTTACAACCACTGTATTTTTTTTCTAATAATCTAAAAAAAAATATCGAATATTCATAATTTTGCATTCAAAAGCATGGAGGAAGAGATAAATTTACAAAAATTAGACGAATCTTTACAAATAGAGTAGGTATGTATAAAAATTCACTAATAAAAAAAAAAAAAAAAAACAAATCATTCTTAAAAGCCACAGACACGAATGTTTATATATTTTTTCAAAACATGTTAACTTTATAGTTTCAGAAGATTTTATTTTAAAATTTTATACAGAAACTCATAAAAAAATCGGATGATAATTGAAATTGCATTAATAATGAAAAAATATGAACTAATCAAAATCTGTATTCAAAATATAGTTTCTTAAAAATTAATGAAAATTAATGGAATCTCTGAAATTTTTGATTTTATAGCATAAATTCTTAAAAGTCCATAGAGCAATTCATTGAAACTCTAAAAACCATAAAAATACCAGAAGAGATTAAAACATTACCCGGTTAAAAAAAATTATAATACTTTAGAAATATACGAAATACATAAAGTTTTAGAGAATAATGTTTTCTCGGAATCTAAGAATACATTCACTCAAATTTTTAGAACTTCAAATACGATAGCATCATATTCTAGGAATATATGGGGCATTCCATGTCAAGTCGCCGGACATTATGGGCATGTGTCTTAGAATGCGTTCAAATTTTAGAGGATAATAAAGAAACCATATTTACGTTTTATTTCAAATTTTGAGCAGTTTCTGAAGGTAATTACGGAAGTTGCAGCA
>JAPYZL010175546.1:0-12316 GCA_030522825.1 Platygaster orseoliae
TCGAGGATTGGAAAAAACGTTATCACAAGTGTATAATGTCTGATGGGGATCACTTTGAAGGGGACAAAATAGATATTCACGAATAAATAAATAATTCTTGAAAAAACATGAAATTCGCGATACTTTTTGAACAAACCTCGTATATTTATATTTATCTTATCTTTATAGCTAATGTTAGACATATATTTATTTAGACATGTTCAAATGTAAATTTTCGTAATCGGGAACTAGAGTCAATTTTGGCAAAGCCGTACGTTTTTGCCCGAGCCGAGGGCGAGGGACAAAATAGGCGAAGCCAAAATTTACGATAGCTCACGATTGCGAACAATATTTTTCATCACAATAGCCTCAAAGTTACGTCAAAATGTCCGGTTTGAGGTTAGAGTGATGAAAAAAATTTTTTTTGGCTTTTTTCAGAACATCACTATGTGTGAAAGTTTATTCAAGACGTACTATAAAAATTATGCTTTCTTAATCAAACGTTCGGGGGTTTGGCCATATAAAAATTCTTATCTGAGATCCTTATCAGTTGCAGTTGGCATTATTTTGCATCCTATTGTAACAATATACCAGGTATTTATTTATTTGGAAAAACTTTCACCTTGACGAAAAAGTATACTTTTATATCAAAATATAAGTAACTTCGAGAACTATGGTGAAAATACTACCGGATTCTACGATAAAATGTATAATTTTTTTAACGTTCAATTAAATTGTTTTTGCATTTAGATTAATTATATCTACTCAAATCGATTTGACTCGTAAGAAATATTATTATATTTACCTTACTTTTCCATGAATGTTGATGTATTTGTTATACACGTATCATTCGTAATGAAATGGAAAATCGTGAGCGACAGAGACATTTTTTATGAAAAAACTGTTATTTCAATTTTTGCACAAGAATGCACAATGAAGAGTAAACTATTTTTTTGTATTTGACAGTTTCCATGACAAACTATTATATTCCCTTTTTATTTATAAGATTCGAGAAACGCATGACATTGTTGATTTGAGCTGGTTGACGTTGAATACAAATCCTGAACATGGTATCATGCTAAAATACGTCGTATTAGTTAAAAAAATCATAAATGTAACCTATGGTAGGCCAAATACGAAAAAAAATTATGGAACAATAATTCAATTTTGGTGTATTGATATTTTACAGTTTTATCCCGAGGAGTATTATTAATTATGATTTGCTCTTTTTTAGCCCCAATGATTCTTGATATTTTGCGTCCTTTGAATAGTCCTCGACCTGTTGGTGTTATAATAGATTTTAGACAAAAATCGGTTTTTATGCAAAGAGCTTGTTTTTTGTTTAACGCATTTGCAGCAGAACGTGGGGGTTCATTGTTCTTAATTGCATTCTTTCTGGGCTTGATTGCTTTCATGCATTTTTTTACGATTTCCAATGTTATACAGTAAGTATTATACAATTAGACTTGTTCTGTTGAATATCTAGCAGATTGGGAGAGATAGACTTTTTATTTGATATTAAAAATTTTTATGAGGTGAACAAATTGTAAGTTTCCCAAGTATATATAGTACGTTTATATATATATATATATATATATATATATATGTTTATTATTCATTTATATATTATATTATATTTATATAGAAAATATATTATGTATATATAACTTCTCACATGTCATGGAATTCATGTTCCCTTTCAATAGATATAGATTGAAAAAGATGAACGAATTGAGCACCGAAGACCAAAAACGTAAAAACCTTAACAGCTGCGTCGTTTCGCATCATGATCTTTTGAGGTGAACACCAATTTCGATTTATAAAATATACAAAAATTACCCTAAATGAATCGCAATCGGTATTTGCAGACTATTTGATGGTGCAAAAAATATTTTTCGGATTATGTTGTTAGTCGCAGTTCTAATAGCTGTTTTATGCATAAGCACGAATTCGTACACGGTAAATACATCATATCAATAAATTACGAGAAATTTATACAAAATTGGACTTGTCAAACTTTTGCACTGAAAAAAAGATAATTAAATTATCATGTTACTCAGATTTCAACAAGTGGAGATTCTAATAAAATCGTTCAGGCTTTTATGATTGTGGCAAACTCGTTCTTAATTGCGTTTGTATATTGTTTTATACGCCATTCGACAATGACACAGCATGATTCCTTGAAAACAGTCATGTGAGTGAAATTCTTCAAAACAATTTCAATTTTTGAGTACCAGAATTCATATTTTTTTTGAGTTGATACGCTGAAATTATGTTTCAAATCCATAGTTATAGCTCAGAATGGTACACTTGGTCAAAGAACCAAAAAAAATCGTCGAAATGATGTTATTCAGATGTGATCGTCTTTTGGAAATAAAAATTCACTCTAATCAACGTATTTCATTAGAACTCTATGTAAAGGTAAAATTGCAAATTTATACAATAAATAAACTTATTTTATCATCATAAATATTTCAGTAGAAGCTGTAAATGGCTTTAAATTTTTATACTCATTCCAGATTATCAAGACTTCTTTTTTGTATTATACGATTTTAACGTCGACAATGAACAAGAAACTGGTTGTGAAATAAGGCATCGAATTTTTATGCTTTATCCAGAATTCATAAACATTATTTTATTTTGAATGTAATAAAAAGATAGGTCTGCGAAATAGATGTATTTTTGATATGAAATCTTTGTTTTTTAATTTACTAGGAATGGTGCACATATGAAAAACACATGTCTTAAATGAATAAATTATTATTTATACAGGACTAATTATAAACAATTTAGATATGAAATTCAGACCTGAAATAGTACTAATAAGATTTTCCACTTCTACATCATTTTCAGTGCATCGCGATGAGTAAAAATTTATTCCAGAGTCATTACAAAATGTATGCATTTGTATTGAAATGGATAGGGATTTGGCCTGATCAACCTTTTTATCAAAAATCGTTATCATTTGTGCTCATGATCACCCTGCATTTGTATGTTATCATGAATCAGGTAAGTTATAGTCAAACACTTGCAAAAGTTATATCAACATTTTTTTTTGGTAAAAGGACCTTTTGTTGCATGAATTTTAGATAAAAAATTTGTGCAGCAGTCGACATAACTTCAATGAAACAGTATATAATTTGCTTAATATCAACGTAAACTTCGTATCAATTTTTTTACGAACGTCAACGGTGATACACCAAACAAAAGTGAGTGTGTACTTCTGAAAATAATTGAAAATTTTCGGTTTTTCTTATTTGAAAAAGAGTTAGAACTTTTTTATATACAACAAAAAATTTTTCTATGAAATATTAGGCATGTAAAACATAAGAATAAATGTTTAATTTTTCGTTGGCTAAGATTCGAGAAATCATTGAAATCATCGAAGTTGACTGGAAATGGTTTATGTCTGCCAGGAGTTCTGAACATCGAATAATGCTCAAATACGTATTGCGCGCAAATAAAATTTTGCACCTAACCAGTGGTGAGGAAAATTAATATATATTTATGTATAATCTGCAAAAATATACCATTTCACTATTTAAATTAAAAACAAGAAACAAAAGTTATAATTAAACTTTTGTATCCACTAAAAATACTTTACAAAATAATATATCGACGACTGCAACAATAATAAATATTTTTCTCATGGATCAAACAAACAATAAAATTTTCATATAATTTCAGTTGGCTTTCGCGGAGTTACATTTGCCATGATTTTCAACAGTTTCACACCGAAAATTTCGGATATTCTGTTTCCTCTGGCTGAATCTCGGCCTTCGAACCTCGTTGTGGATTTTGGCCAAGAATCTATTTTTCTTCTAATAACGTCTTATACGTTCAACATGTTTTTTTTTGCATTTGTATTGTTAATAGACGAAGCAATGTTTTTTCTGAGTATAATATTTACATTGCACGTGATCACGAGTTTTCACATTATCGAGTAAGTGAATTCTTTATGTTAAGTTTTACATAAAAATACATATTACTTGTGTAGATGTGATTTTTCTCTAGTAAAGTCACTATTATATCTTATATGTATAGAAATTTCATAGAAAACTATGATATTACAATTAAATTTGTATGAATGTTCGAATAATTCGTGATTTCATGAAATATGTGCAACTTCTTTAGGAAAAAATGCAATTAAATAATTGTTCAATTATTGCTTTCACGTATATTATGTTGTAAATAATATGGTAAAGAAATACTATTAAAAATATATTTATATGTATGAAATATTCAATATTTCTGAAAGTTATTAGTAATTAATGCTAATATTGGTATTATTATTGATATAAATATTAATCTTGATAAATTTTAACTGATAAACTAACATCATAATAATAACTTTTCAATATTATGAGAACTATTATTGAATTTTTGATAGTAATTTGAATGAATGGTGTTAAAAATTAGCTTAGTATAGAATATTTTCAAAATATAAAAAATGTAATTAAATATTTTCAAATAATATAATAATAATGAAAGTTTGTGTAATTAATATGTAAATATATGTATGTGAATGTGATAACTATTATAATTTATAAATTATTATGAAATTTTTTTTTTTTTAATAGAGCAAGTTCATGTCGCTGAAAATTAATTTATTATAGAATATATTTATATAGTCATTAAAAAATTAAATTGAAAAATATATGTGAATATTTAAAAATTATCATATTTTTAATTTTTTTAAAGATTCGTATAAAAGTGATGTAATAATAATAAATTATGATCAGAAAAAATATAATTATATTTTGATAATAATTTAAATAAATACTGTTGAAAATAAACTCAATATAGAATATATTTAAAATGAAATCAAAAATTCATATTAAAAAATATATTGAAATATTTGAAAATAATATATTATTGAATGTTGTTCATAATTAATGTCAATATTAATATGAATATTATAACTCTTATTGTAAATAAAATTATTATAACAATTAATATTCAAGTTTTATTATCAAGAAAAATTATGTTGATTAAAACTAATTTAATGTAAAATATATAAAAATATAATGATAATGAAAGTTATTAATAACACAGCCACAGAAAAAAAGGTCATGTCCCAGAAGGAAGGCCCACCTTATCTTATGTTTTCGGGGTCGCTGAAACCGAATCTGACGTCAGAATTGCTCGATTAGCTCTTATTTTCTTTCTACCCCTAAAAAGGGGTGAAAAAATCAATTCCGTTCAGGAGCTCCGAAATATCAATTGCTTTTTGCCGAAAAAAATCTATACACTGATGATTGTAAGATTCTGATACACTTTTCCAATTTTTCCACATTTTATGATTTTTTTCAACCCCGGGAACTACCCCCTTCAGAGGGTTGAATATATCATTAATGCATTTTCCGCTTCTTCGAGAAATAAAATACAGTTTTCTTCCATATTGTCACACTGTGAGCCGTGTAATGAATGTATAGATGTTTTTACAACACTTTTTCTACCCTTAGTTAAAAACAACCTCTATAGTGGGATAAATATTTCTACAACCCGTAACCTCCTTACTTCGAAGATTAAACAAAACATCTTTTTGAGTACACGTTTTCTGCTACCTCTTGCGCGATTGCCAGAATGCAGAACACAATACAAACAAAAGATTAATTAATTCGAATCAATTTTTTAATTGTTTTTTTAATTAACTACTTAAACTGTTGTTCAAGTTCACTGTTTTACAAAGTGACCTTCAGTCTGTTTCAGACTTAGAGAGTTCGCAACTTTGAAAACAACTCAGTAATAAGAAAGTATTGAGATTTTCGTGCTTTTTTGCATCTCCGAATGTTTTTCTTTTTACCACTCCCTCTTGTTTGACGAGTTCTCAAATGTCAATATAAATTTTTTTTATTCAAATTCATAAGATAAAGTTTATTTTTGCTTATTGTATCTCATCCTCTTGCTTTCAAAACTTCTTCGCAGTGGCAGTTTTTTTCTCTTTGCAATTTTTGTATCCGATTATTCTTTCAATGACCAGCAGTAATCGACTATCACATTAACTTCCTACTTTCCCTGATACCGTTGTTCCATTACTTTGATGTCCTGGTGAAATCGTTCACTTTGTTCTTCGCTATAGTCACCGAGATTATCTGGAAATTTATCAATGTGTGAGTGTAAAAATTGTAATTTTAAGCTCATGAGACATCCCATTTTTTGGTATTTAGTAACCATATCCTGAACTATATCCTTGTAATTGGGACTTTTATGATTATCTAAAAAATTCTCGGTTACTTTTTCGAAACCAAGCTAAGCTGCTTTTTGAACACGATTCATAGACTTGGTGAAATCGGGATCTCGGAAAAGAGTTCGGATCTCTAGACCATCGAAGATACCTGCTTTTAATTTGGCGTTAAAGACCGAGTTTTATATGTAAAGGTAGGAGTAGGATTTTGTTTCTGTCGACTAATGGTTCACGTATAACGTTCTTTGACCCAGGAGCCATTTCTTTTTTTTCCCTCCACACCTTTTGTTTGTAATAGTTCTTTGAATCTCTACTATGCCACAGACAAATGAAACAAGGATATTTCGTGTACCCCGATTGTTGGCTTAGTAAAATTGTGGTCATTTTCAGTTCTTCACATAGTTGCCAGTTATGCTTTTCATATTGGATTTTTGTGAGCACCTCTTTAATGTTGTCATATTCTTCTTTCATGCTCCTTGCATACGCTATAGGGATTGATGCAAACACGTTTCCGTTATGAAGTAATACCTCTTTCAAGCTGCGTAAAGAAGAGTCGATGAACAATCTCTAATGTTCCTTTCCGTAACAATTTTTCTTCAGTTCATCCATCAAACCAGAAACGTTTGTGCAACAAACTAATAAAGAAGTTTCATCCTTTTTGAAGTATTTTCGAAAATCCTTTTTCCGATCGCAATAGTATGACAATTTCGTGCCTTTGCTAAGTAAATTTTTCTCCTTGAGGCTTGACGCTAAAACTTTTGCCCCATCTTTAGTTAACCCTAAACTTCTGAAGAGATTATTGAGTTCTTATTGCGTGTATTCTCCTTTTTTCTTTTTTTTTCTGATAAATAAAAATTGCATTCACTGTCTTCACTACTATCGTTATCAGAATTGCTTGCCAAGAGGCTCTCTTGGTCACTTGCTTCTGAAATTGCAATGCTTCCAGATGCTGATTCAGTGTTTGTATCAAGTTCTTTCAAGCTTCCATCTGTTCCATGAACTGACATTAGGATTGGTGGTTCTACTGTTGTGACGCTGGCATAACATATCTTTGATTTCTTTTTCCGATTCATACCACTAGTGTTCGCCATGCAAATGTAGCATTCCTTGCTATTCTGTGGTTCTCCCCAAATCATAGGCCTTGCGAATTTCGTTGTTTTTTTTAAGTCTTGGCTGTGACAACGATCTAACATTTTACGACAAGAAGCACAAACAAAGTGAAGTACCCATTTAGTATCTTGGTGTTTTGTATCAAGATTAACATACTTGCGATATATTTTTTCAAGGCTTTGGTTTATTGGCCGTTGATTCGATGGGACTTCGAATTCACTGCAAACATAGCATAAAGAATCGGATTTTCCTTTACAATCGTGAGATGTGTAAGCGAGGTTATGGCTGATATTTTTTTGTGTTGGTTTGCAATTTTCCATATTTTTTTGTCAAACCCGCACGTCAGGGTTTCTGTTTCGATCGCAGATGAGTCCACCGTTCTGGGGGTGGTAACCCTGGCACCTACCCAGCATGAGTGCCAAGGCTTTCCGACTTTGATGAGGACAATGTCAACTCATCGTCGGACACACTACGGCTTCATTCTCACACCCTGACGCCCCCTGCAAGGCATCGCGCCTACGCTGGCATCGTTACTTCTGTGGACTGAAAGACGAATCATCTCACACATCCACTTGCGAGGCAGTGTCAACGCCCCAGCTCCCACCGAAGCAGCAAACTGTTTTTGATAAAATTATCTTTGATCAAAGAGTTCATATCAACATGAGCATTATATGATCTGTTACCGATAGAAGAAAAGATATTGCAGACTATCAACTCGATTATTTACAATATTTCATAACTTGATCGTATTGCTTTCGCTGATTCCCAACCTCTCAAGTTAGTTATTTTGAAAGGATGACATTGGTTTCGAATTCTTGTAGTTTTGTTTTAAGTGGCAGGGAACATGAACGTAAGCAAAATATTTTGTTGAATCCTAAATGACAAAAATATTTATTTGTCTTTCATTCTTACGACTGATTTCTCCTTAGAACGTGAAAAGTATGAAAAATTCAAATACTACCACTCGCATTTAAGGGATGGTTTTTGAATAACGAAACGTTTTAACAATTTCAAGGGTAGAAAAAGTGTTGTCAAAACTTTACGTTCATTACACGGCTCATAGTGTGACTATATGACAGAAAACTGTATTTTATTTCTCAAAGAAGCGGAAAATGCATTAATGATATATTCAACTCTCTGAAGAGGGTAGTTCCCGGGGTTGAAAAAAAACAAAAAATGCGGAAAAGTCGGAAAAGTGTATTAGAATCTTACAATTATCAGTGTATAGATTTTTTTCGGCAAAAAGCAATTTATATTTCGGAGCTACTAAATGGAAGTGATTTTTTCACCCCTTTTTAGGGTTAGAAAGAAAATAAGAGCTAATCGAGCAATTTTGATGTTAGATTCGGTTTCAGCGCCCCCGAAAACACGAGAAAAGGCGGGCCTCCATTCTGGGACATGACCTTTTTTTGTGTGGCTGTGTAATCAATATGTTCATATTTATATGAATTTTGTAACGAATAATAATGAATTATGAAGAATAATGATGAAATACTATTATAATATTATTGAATTATTTTTCAAAAATATCATATTATTTTGATATTTATTAAAAGTATTGTTGTTAAAAATGATTAATTATAAAATAAATTGAAAACGATTCATCATATGCTCATAAAATGATAAATTTCAACAAATATTAACGAAAAAACTAGTCTGGCTCCAGTTTGTGGACTTTTTTCTTGTGTAAGCTATTTAAATTTTATCAAATTATAAGTAATTCGAACTTTTATAGTTTTTTATAACAGTGACTCTGCTAGGTCTTTGAATGATCGAAAAATACAGTGACATCGTCGTTTTTTGTTATTACAGACACAGATTGAAAGAAATGAAAAAATTTGAAAATGAAGTGCTTTTACGAGAAAGTCTTCGAAGCTGTGTCGTTCTTCATCTAAATGCTCTTAGGTTCAAACAAGAAATATCAAATTCACTCCAAATTCTCAGTAAAAAAAATTTTTTTGTTTACTGTGACAGAACAAGAGTAATTTCTTTTTTAATTTCGTACTTTCAGATTATTTGAAATTGGCAAGCGAATCTTCAAATCTGTATTGTCAATTGCAGTTGTAACATCTGTTTTTAGTATAAGTACATCTGCATACACAGTAAATAAATTTGATTAATAATTAGATGACAAAAGCCAGGAACTGAAACAAAGCCAAAGAACTTTATTTGTAAAATCATCATTGAGGTTTTTATAAATCTTACGATGAATTTCGCTACGTAAATTTTGTGGATTTTGGAAAATTCAAAGGCTGAAAATATCAAACTTTTGAAAATTTATCAATAACTAAACCATAGGGTAAAAAAGACAATCTCACAGGAAATTTGTATGTATCGAGAGACCCATACAAAATTTATCTGGCTTACTTCGTAAAAACTTCTTATTTTTTTACCTTCTATTTCATTTGTATTTAGATTATATTATTATATCATTATTATATCACTATTATAGTATTTGTATGATTATTTATATTTTATTTTGCTATGCAGATTTCATCACTGAAAAATGATTTTGACGAAGTCGCACGAGCATTGACGATAACGCTCGTCACGTTATTGTTGATGTACGCATTTTGTTTTTTAAGCCAAACAGTCATGATTCAGCACAATTTTTTGAAAAACGCGATGTAAGTCAAATTCGAAAAATATTCATGATCTTAATACATAATTATTTCAACTCGTTACCGAACAAAAATTTGCATACATTTTCATAATTTTCAACACGTACCGAAATCGGAAAATGTGTTTATTGATTTAGTTTTTTTGAACTGAGAGGTACACTAAAAAAAAATTTTTTTTCAGGTATAATTCCCAATGGCACATTTGGTCTGCATATCAAAGGAAAATCGTCCACATTATGTTACATAGATGTAATCGACTTTTAGAAATCAAAACTTTTCCTAATCAAATCGTTTCTTTGGAGTTTTTCGTTAAGGTGATACAAAATGAAATTCTCCAAACCTTATCAATACAAATAATTTATAGAAAATCGTAATTTCAATTGGTATAAAAAAAATTATTGCATACCTTTTTTCGATACTAATTTTTCGTTATTTGTTAACAGATGGTGAAAACTTCTTTTTCATACTTCACTATCATTTTGACAATCGATAAGAACTGACAATTAAACTAAATGAAGAATAGGTTATTAATGCGATTGTTCATGATACGTTTGAAAATAATAGTAATTTTATTGTTTAAATTTTGACGTGATGCAAATCTAAATGCAAATTCCATAATTGTGATTGTGAAATTTTTGAATAAAAATTATTTTGAAAATATAACGTTCATAATTGAATTTTCCCAGAAAATTATTAATATGCATTAATTTCAGAGTAATAATAATTACTGTCAAAAAAAAATTTTAATCCCAATTATTTTATTCACTTCTTTGAAATTTCTTGAAAATTAAATGTGTAGTACCATTTTAATTTGCAAAATAACTTTGCAAATACGCAATAATTCAAAAATGTATTAAAAACTTCAGGTTTGTGCGTCGGAATATGCCAACTCCTACACTCTATGAAATTTACACTGACAATGAATAAAACTCGAAAGACCAACTTTCATTCTTTATCGATCAAAGTCCAATTGGGTTCGGACATGAATTTTTAAAATTTTTTTATCGCATTCTATGGGTTCGACTTTGTACATAAATTTTTTTTTCACAATTTTTGGAGCAGTAGTTTTTGAACAACAGCGGATTGAAATCTGCGACTCAATGAACAGTTATGACGTCTTTTTTTAGTATGATACTAATATTTATGGCCAATGGTGACGATAAAAGTTTAAAAAAGTCAAATTTTAATATCACGTCCCAACCCAATTATGTAATTACCTTTTATTAACTTCAAAAAAAAAATTTGCTCCTAATTAGGGCTCTTGAGTATAATTCAGAAAATCACTCGAGTCAGTCATTTTTTTAACAACTTTGAAAATGTTTCAATGTTGGGTTTGTACGCACAGTATTGTGCCTGATGGTCATAGAATACAGTACAACTTTATCTCTCGTTAATGAATCGATACGGTAGGACATTGAAGATGATTTGCACGAACGTAATAATTTTTGAAATTTTTACGAACATTTATATTTGGATGATGAACAAAAAAATTTTTTTTTCGCTCATTGGAAACCTAAATAATAAAATAATAACGAAAATTTTTAATTTATGGATCTGAATGTGCATGGATTTCCAGAAAAGTTCAAAACGTAATTTAAATATAAATCGGTAGATAAATTGGAAAACAACAGAACCACGATATGAGTAAAAGTTTATTTAAAATGCACTATAAAATTTATGCATCTATATCTAAACGTATGGGCGTTTGGCCCTATAATAATTGTTATCTAAGATCGTTATCACTTGCGATTGGCATTGCTCTGCATCTACCCTTAACGATTTACCAGGTACTACTAAAAAAAAGCTAAAATTTATAGTATATTCATCATTCAGATAAAATATTTAAATAATTATTCAACAACAAAGGGAAATTTACCCAGAATTTTTTTTTCTTTTGCATTTAGATCAGATACGTTTACTTGAATCGAGTAGACCCTTACGAAATATTTACGTATTTACCTTACATTGGTATGAATATTCACATATTTGTCATAAGATTATCTTCAGTACCAAATTGGAAAATCGTGAGTGTGATTACACTGGAATTCAATACTCTGACAGTGATTGAGAAAATCTGTGACACTTTTTTTCTAAAAGATTCAAGAATTACACGAAACTATCGATTGGTGTTGGTCGACGTTTGATAAAAATTCTGAACATGGAATCATGCTCTCTAAATCTGAATCAGCGAAATTTTCACTTATTCGCCCAGTGAAAAGTTAAGTCACTGTGAATTCAGTGAAAATCACTGTGAGCGCAGTGAAATTGACTGTAATTTCCAAGATGATTTTAATTCACTGGAAAATTAGCGAAATAAATTTTCAGTGTTCGTGCAATTGCCATCAATTGCCATCAAACGCATCAAATTGTGTGTCTGCGTTATTAAAAAAAGTGAGTAAATAATTTATTGTTCTGCGTT
>JAPYZL010175560.1:0-10688 GCA_030522825.1 Platygaster orseoliae
TTTAATCACTTGAAATCACATAGCACGAGGTTGTGTTTGAATCAGTTTCGATGAATGCGTTCTAAAAAGCGGAACTTTTCAAAATTTAAGAACGCAGTCTATTCAAAAATAATGATTAAAAAAAGAAGATTTTTTTATTGATTCATTAAAACAGCAGAAATTTAATGTAATATGATTTTCAGTGGTTGAGGAAAAAAATTGACATACAAAAATATAATTTTCAATGAATCTATACAGATGTGCCGTGATCGTTATTTTAAATTTGCGTCATAACAGTCATAACGTCACAGAACTTGTGGTCATGTGACATCTCTAGTTGTAACTCATCATCGTGATTGCATCAAGCCCACTTTTGTGGCGAGAGTAGGGAACACTAGAAATGATCCTGTGAAGTACGATGTTACAATTAATGTTTCGTCCAAATTCGCTACTTCTTAATCTTTCAACAAAATATTTTGAATGCGAGAAAAACATTTCTCATGTCCATCTGGTGGTTGTTTGGAGGTACTAACCTGAATACGCGCGAGTATTCAAAATTTTAATGTGAATGGAAATCCATTTCTCAAAGATGTGAATTTACTTCAATTACTTTAAATAAATGTAGTTTCTCTTAACAAAATTAGGTAGATAAAAACTCAATTAAGCTAGAAAATAATCGCGTTTTGATGAGTTCATTTATACACTTATGACATGGACAAAGGCGTAGGCAAACAAAATTTTCTGCAGGAGTTCATTTAGAAAATATATTTCACTGAGAATTTCATAACTTTTCATGTTTGATGATCTTGTTTCATAATGCAATTTTTTAATTTTTTCAAATTTAGAAAATTTTAAGTTATATAACTAATGGTGTTCAAAGTTACGCATTCTTTATTTTTGTAATTTTCAATTGATGTTTTTTAATAATTGAATCTGATTTTCATGATTTTTAAGTCACTATGGTTAAGATTTTTTCAATGTAATTATTAATAGTTTAAGTAATTTTAATATTTATTCGGAATCAATAGAACTTGGAAGATTTCCTGACTTTATAATGGATTTTTATATAGGTATAATCAAAGTATATTCAAGGGTTCAAGGTTATAATAGATTTTCAGTATTTTTATAGATCTCAAGTATTGAAATAGATTTATCAATAAATTTCTATAATTTGATGCTCAAAGAATCAGAGTTCCAAAAAGTTTTGGTATTTTGAGAAATTTTTGAGAAAATAATGTACAGATTTCGAGTATTTCAAAAACTTCTGGATTTTTTGTATTTTTTGTTACTTATGAAATTTCGAAGTGTATAAATTCTTAGTATTTCCACAGATTTCCAGAGTTTGATGCTATGAAAATTAAGTTTCAGAGATTTTAGGTATTTAATAGTAGATTGTGTACCAAGGCCGCAAAGTAGGCTTTTGTTGTACAGGCAGAATTTTTAGTTCGAGGCAAGTACAGGCGTGATTTTTCAGCACGAGGCGAAGCCGAGTGCTGAAATAAAACGCCCGTACGAGCCGAGTATTGAAAATCACATCCGTACATGCCGAGTACTGAAAATTCTGCCTGTGCGACGAGGGCTTACTTTGATGGCCAAAGTGCACACTATACTTTTTGTAAAACACTCTGCAAAAAGCAACATACTGTACATACAGTATTTTAAGTATTTACTATACTTAAAAAATTACTATTTTTTTTAATTAAAAAAAAAGTTGTTTCGGAAAACAAAATTTTTTTGAAAGAAAAAAATTGTTTCAGAAAAAAAACTTTTTCATCATTCTAACCTTAAAATCGCAACTTTGAAACGATTTTGCGGCTCTCACGATGAAAAATATTGTTCGCACTTGTGAGCTATCGCCAATTTTGCCTCAGCCGATTTTAGCCCTCGCCTCCGGCTCGGGCAAAAACCTTCGGCCTCGCTAAAATTGGCTCTAGCTTCCGAGTACGAAAATAGATATTTTGAAAAAAAAATTTTTTTGGAAAAAAAAAATTTCTAAAAAAAATATTTTTTGAAAAAAAAAAAAATTGTTTGAAAAAAAAATTTTGTTGGAAAAAAATTTCTGGAAAAAAAATTGTTTGAAAAAATATTTCTTCGAAAGAAATGAATTTTTTGGAAAAAAATTTTTTTTTTAAACATGTTTTTCGCTCCCAAAAAACAGGAGGAAGCAAAAAAACGACTACTTGCACAACAAAACGGCTCTGCACAGCTATTTATTTTTCCGGCCAAGGCCGGTAAAGTACTTACTTTACCGGCCTAGGCCAGAAAAGAAGTACTATACGTCAAAAGGCTACTTTGCGGAGGTTCTCTGAGTACGAAATATTGTATTTTGCGGAGAGTTTTGCAAAAATTATATTTTTCAGTACACCGTATCTTTAAAATAGATTCCTTAAGGAATACTTTAATACTTCTCTAATGTAATTCCTATCATACTATGTAATACTATGATAAAAATCTATCGATATCGCAGTGTAAAAAGTACAGAAAAAATACTGTTAGTTCATTCATTTTTGAATTTCCTTTTAAAAAATTTTTAATTTTATTTACATTCTACTGAAATTTCGATGTAATATCTCAGAGACTTTCGAGTTCTTTAATTATTACTTTGTTTTTTTTTTTTTAAATATTCATACGATTTCCACTATTTTAAAGTATTTTTATGAATTTCTATATAGGTTTTTACAATTCAATGCTTCAAAATTCAAACTTTTTTCGACTCCTAGTATTTTCCTACATTTCATTTTGTCTTTGTGAGTCACTGGCTTGAAACAATTTATTGAACTTTTATTTTTCTCGTTTATAATTCTGTGGTGTCCCGGCATAACCAAATAAGTCCATTTTGCCATAAGGCTAATTTTACATAATATTCTGAATAAATTTTGGGCCTTATAGCAAAGTGGACCTATTCGGTTATGCCAGGACACCACAGAGTTAGAACCTGTCCACGATAAAATTCTTCTGAAGCTAGGATTAATGTTATTTTTGAATTAGTGAAGTATGAATTTCGTTAACTCCTGAGAATTAACATGAAACTATTTTTCATATACTCTAGATTTTAATAAGTACATTTGCGATAATTTTCACTTATTCCTATATTTTTTCTAATTATTTTTATTGCTATTTTATTTTTCTGATTCTCATACATTTTGTTATTGTTTGTATTTTTATGATTTATCACTTATTATTACCGCTTTTTTTTAATTTTTACATTAAATAATAATGAATTTTATCGTTAACTATGATAGGAATTCGAACCCCGAAAAATATACACGAAAAATCAATTACATGTACTAAAAAAATCACAAAAGATGAAAAACACGTATTTAAATTATAAATGACAAAATTGAATTATGTACCTGAAATAAATGATAATTTGTTCAACGTCAAATTCAACGCGTCGGTTACAGCAAATAATGATATGTTGTTTCAAATTTTCAAACTTTTTCAAATGCAAGGCAGGGTCTTTTCTCATACATAAAAATTTTTCATGTATCGTGTTTCAACGAAACGTAAAAAATCTGTATGATTCCTAAAGATATTCGCTATTAATTTCAACTTAAAGTGTAAAAATATGCATGCTTATCAAAAAAAGGCCAAAATATGCATGTGCATATTTTTACCAACTGTGATTATGATCTTGAACGAAAAATTCTTACTTTGTGGTGACACCGATCCCGGTTATCTTTGCCCCCTTCAAAATAACATCGCGCGCTCTCGAAATAATTACAGCTGGCGTGTTTCCTTCCGCAATCCAAGTTCCGGGTTTCGAAGTGTGTCTCCGAACATTGGACAAGTGTTTTGCGGCATTTGGTACATTTCTTTTTACGGGGTTTGACGCAGCTCAAATCCCTTTTCGCGCAGTCCCTCGATGACGAGAGCGCTTCGATTGAAACTGATCTTTTTGGAATAACGTACGTTTCTTTGCTCTCTGCTTTCGACGGTTTTCTTTTACTATCTAAAGAAATTTCTCCCTGCGGAAGAAATATGCTTGAAAATGAATAATAAGAGGACTTGAAGACAAAATTTATATTCTCCAAAGGGGGATGAACCAAAATTTAAACGTGGAAAAAAAGGATAATTCACATGATTTGATATTTATATTCTAGACATGGAAAACTTATAATTAAATGTTTTAGAGGAAGAATATTTAAACTGTAAAAGAAGAAACCAAAGTATGGAAATGACACAAAACTTTTTCGTCAAAATTTGCGGTATTTTATATTTTTGTAATCACAATGTTGAAATTCCGATTTTGAAAAGTTGAACTACAATTTTTATAATAAGCTGAAAACTTATACGTACCTTGCAATGTTTTGGGTCGTCATTCTCGCGATGCTTTGAAATAATCTCTGGAAATAATTAAATCATGACAGTGATTTTATAAATTATTTAATTATAACTTCTTCAGTCGAAATTTATGAATTTGTGTATTTCCAAGTTCGCATTAAAATAAATTGTATTATTTCCATTATTCGAAAATGAAATTTTTTCAAAAAAACTTCAACCGTAAAATTTTCCTCCCCCTCCCTTCACACTGCTTTAATACTGTTGCGATCACATACTCAAAATTTTCCCTTTTTTTGGATTCGTTAAAAAAATGTTCAATATCGATACCATTTTCCGCAGCAACAGCGCATATCTTTTGGAAACCTTTCTCTTGATCGACTATTTTTGAGGGCCCTAAAATTTCCAAAAGTGTAAAATTTCTGTCAACAAAACAAAATGATTTTCTATTACTTACAATGGTCTGGCAATGCATCCACAATTGTACACTTTGAGTTTTCGTTGTCTAAGTCAAAAAATGCGAGTGAGATCTTAATTATGATGACAATAAATATATAAATAAATTTTTACAAACTTTTTGGGACAGACACATCTGCTGGGTCTTCTGCAAGCAGAATTTTGGATCTGAATATTGTTTTTTGTCGAAATGCATTTTATTTAAAAAATAGCCACACAGTACAATTTTTCTCTGAACTTCAAATTATTAAATTTAGGGATGGGAAATACGATCGTGTCTCTTTCTAACTCACGAAAGCGACCGTTTAGCGAGAAAGATAGAGATCGATATTTCCTATCCCTAATAAAATTGTGCTCAATTTTGAACTTTCTGTAAAATGTATTGAAATTCGAGATTCAGAAGTTCGTTTTCTCAAAATTTATATTTTTTCCATATAGAAAATATTTTGAAACATGCTAGAACGAAGGTTTGAAAATTTGTTTGAAAAATACTGATTCCAACATCACGAACTTCAAACGTCAAGGATTTTTGATCGATTCTAGGTTAAAAAATTTTTTTTTATCATTTACAATATTGAAATTTAGTAGAAGTTTTGCTATTCTTGAGCTAAATCTGGCTCCAGTTATAAATTTTCATATTTTTGTTGTTTTTTTATAATCAAAGAAAAATTGCATTGTAATGGCAGATGCGACTCACTCTTTTCCTCCTCGACGAATGAAATCACGCTTTCTTGCTGGACACAAACAAATTGGTTTGTTTCTATAAAGAAATACATAAAACTTATTTATAATTTCTCGAATTCTAAAAAACTGTCATACTTCTCTCGATTTTTTCATTTACGTAGAAAATCATAACATTTACAGTTTTTTGTATATTATAAAAACTAACCACCTTCAGAAAATTCATCAAATTGACACTACTTTTTGCAATTTTTTCAAAAAAAATTTAGCTATTTTTTTTCTATTGAATAGATACTTTTAAAAATTTCCGGTAAAAAATAACGAATAAATGTAACAACGAAATCGAATGATTTATAGTTGAAAATGTTTGCCTTTCGAATTTTTTTCTAAGTATTGACACATTATCTTACAAAATTTCAAACTTACTTAAAGACAAAAAATAAAACTTTCATAAATTTTAGAAGCAATTTTTTTAAATTAATTTATGACTATCTTTTCAATGAAATTTTCATGTTGTGTGAATAAACTTATCGAGGAAAAACAAATTCTTAACCTAAACAAACAATATATTTTTTTTTTTTTGATCGATTTTTTTGTCACTTACCTTCTTAAAAATCCGAAGTAGACAAAAATGAAACCTGAAAATCCGAGGAGAAATTTTCCTAAATACCATCCTGCACCGTTGGTGAAACGTTGCATCGCACCATATACGTACTGCAAATAATAAAATTAATAAAAATTATGTTGATGCATCTTACAATATTTGAATGTTGCAGTAACCGAGAAAATTTTTATATACTTTTTTTTGTGTTTCACATAATTTTTTCAATACTTTTCTCTTTTCATAAAAAATATCAAAATTCACGTTAAATCATTATTTGAAACTTGACAAGCAGAAAACAGAAGAAAAACGGGCAAATTTGAATAAATGGTTCAGATTAGTTCGAACTTTTATTATTGAAAAATTTAAACTTTTGAAGTCTGAAATTATAATACAAAGATATTTAGATAAAGTTACATGAAAAAAAGAAAATTGAAAAAACATTATTTTGAAAAGAATTTCCAGATATTTTGATCATTATACTCAATTTTTGGAAATGTAACAAATGCAAATTTTATAATTTTATCAAATATAATACATTGTTTCAGTCTGATTCATAATAAATATTCTGAAATACTTCATTTATAAAATCCTGAACTCCAACAATATGAAAAAGTTCTAAATTTGTATATTTACAATATCTTTGGGAGTGTATATAGACATTTAAATCTTCTAAAAGCAATTTTCCAGTTCCCACAAATTTTGTAAAATACTACAGATGATTTTTGTACCCCATAGCATTTTAATGAAAAAATTATATAAAACAATAACTTTTATGTACTCAAGCAAAAAAAATCTAGAACAAAACAACGGTCTCAGCCTCGAAGCAATAAAAAATTATGATTTCATCTTGATGAAGTGTGCCAGTTAATTACTCGTAAGTACGTCTTTCCCATTTATTCTTCTCACAAAAAACTCGAGAGCTGACAAAACAGATGTGAAGTTTAAAAAAACTGCTACTTATTTTTTCTCCATGAAGTACAAAGGGACAACATTATTTCAGTACCAAAATTCAACATCTCAAGAACTGACCTCACGAAAAAAAATTACAATGGAACACATTTGTATACAATTGTGCAATATTTATAAAAGTTATCTTCAAATGTTAATACTAATGAAATTTCACTTAAAAATCGTGTTTCGCATAACGAAGTGAAACTCGAAATACGAGGAATAATAATTCTTTCGCGAAGCGTGTCGGCTAATCTCTCTTAAATACATCTTTATTTTTTTCTTCTCACAAAAAACTGGAGAACTGTCAAAACAGATGTATACTCAAAAATAACCACCTCTTAGTTTTTTTTTCTAAATGGATTGAAAAAGGGTGATAATGTTTATTCAGAATTTTTATCAAGAGAGGAGGGGGGGGGGAGATATTTCTAATTTTATAATCAAAATTAATTTAATTTAAAAACTATGGTTTTATGAATAAATCAGTTTTGTATATTTCTGGGGGTTCAGAATATTATTCATAATTTTAAATAAAAGAACGTAACTATAAAATTCTTAAATATAAAAATATTTATAATGAAAAATAGAAAGTTTGCATTGAACTCTGAAGTTTAGATATCCGACGTTTTTTTTATTCCTTAGTTTTTAATGAATTTTAGGAATTTAGAGTATAACATTAAAATTCAGGGACTTCTAAAATAAAAAATAAAAAAAATTACACAAATATGTTTCGAATACATTCATTGTTTAGACTTGTTCAACATCGAAATGTTGCAGTACAAAAAAATGTCTTCTTCCTGAAAGACGCGTGTCGGAAGAAAAAACTCGCTGTTGAAACAACAATGGCCTTAAGAGATGTCACTTTGGGTGGGCATTTTCGAAGCCTTTCCGGTGCGGAAGCTCGTGCGCACTGTTCATATGTTACAAAAACAAGCTCCAAACTAATATTAACTGCGTGTTGGCAACATGTAGGAGTGGATCGTATTAACGAGCTCCTAAAAGTCAGATCAGAGAAAGAGTGCCATGTGGTCGCAGCTGGCGGAGAATACCTTTGGGCCCCCAGCGTTTTCCGCATCGGGAACCTAGCTAATTTCCCAGCTTTCGCGACCTTTTTTCCTTTTCTACAAACTCGAGATGCGATATTCCTATGGCTACAAGAAAAAGACAAAGCTTGGGAATCGTTTCTAAGCGAATGAGCCACAAATATCTACGTTCCTCTGACAGATATAATCGAATAAGTGGAATTCCACAAGTTAGCTAAAGAAGTAGTCAAATTATACTACATGAATAAGTGATTTTTAAGTTTACTTTGTTTACTAAACCATTTCTCTCCGTGCAGTATTACTAGAAATAATGTCTTTTCAAGAAATAATAAAGTAAATAAATGTTTCGAAAATGTGATAAAGAATGAAAAATACATCAAAATAAAAAATACCGAAATTCAAACATTTTAGTTAAGTGTCATGAACACTTGCTGTATTCGGCATTCGCCACTTTCAACTCATCTCGAAAATATTACAAAACGTCCTATCGCCTTACAGCGCAAAGTTAACAATTTCTTGGTGCAGAAAATGATTAAGTACGAGAACGCTATTTGCCGTTGAAAGTAAACTATTCAGAAGTGGCGTGGCTACACCGATTACCAGTCCAATGAAATCATGCATCTAAAATTACATTAGAAGATGTAGGCGGGAATGGGCGTCCACAATCTGCAAAAAAAAGGCACTTTGTATTATCTCGTTGATCTCTTCAACTTCTCAAGATCTGAAGAGAAACTCTTTTCAGTCGAGAGTGTCGTTTCGTGAGCCAAACCACGCAGAAAATTTCTTTTGGGCTCTGTGCACTATCCATGAAACATTAGAAACCGACAGTTCAAGTTGAAGAAAATTTGCCTAATACTTCGAAAAATTAGAAAAGTTTTACAAAGGTACTTTTTATTGTGTGTTTATTTATTTTTTGAGTGTTTTCACTCTGCAGTGGATATACAGTGAATGTGAGTGGATATAAAGTGGATGCATGAGTGTAAATGGAAACGGACTTTGATTCGAAATTATTGTTTGGCAAAATATTTTTTGTTATTTGTTAATTTTTTTTGTTATAAGACAATTTTTTTATTCAGAATATCGAAAATTGAAACAATAAATGAAAAAAAAGATTTTTGATATGCATCACTGACAGACTAATCGTTGACCTATTCTACTAGTTGAGTTTTTGTTGATTTCCAATGTACAACTATTTATTGACGAATTTTACTGATCAACTATTTTTTTAGCTAACTTGTGGAATTCCACTAATTCAATGGTGAATCACTCACCTACTAATTCAAACTGAGAGAGTGGAAGAAAAACTTATCATAAATTTAATTTATTGCAAAAAACAGTGAATAAATGAACAAAATACGATGAAAACCGACCAAGCATCCGAAACTCCCAGGAATGAGCAGCGTTTGCGGAGCCCAAAGTGCGCGAGATGTCGGAACCACGGAATAATTTCGGGTTTAAAAGGTCACAAAAGGTCGTGCGCATGGAAAGACTGTCGGTGCGCGTGTTGCCTGCTCGTGGTGGAAAGGCAGAGAGTGATGGCGGCCCAAGTTGCGCTGCGCCGTCAGCAACAGGCCCACGGGGACCTAAACGACCTCGTCTCCGCGAACAAAAACGGTCACGAACCCAACCCCCAGTTGCGGGGTCTTGTCGACAACCAACACAGAGTCGCTGCCACGTACCAAAGAAGACTACGTAATTTTCAACGTCACCAATTGCACCTGGCCCAATCAAGGATCAATGCGCCGAGTTTTTCAGGACTTAATTCTACGCGAAATATTTCAGGTAATTTTTTTATTATTTCTAAGACATTTTTTCAACCCATTTTCTACTTCTAATTTTCCGAAAATTAATTTCTACGTGATTATTTTCTCGAAACACCGATTTTCTGAATTTATTTCAATTTTTCAAAAGAATTAATTAAATTTATTAGAGTTTTATTGTACTTTAGAATTTCAATAAAACTGATATTTCAATGTATTTGTGACTATTTCAAGGTTTCTACTAAAGAGTTTTTAACTTGAAAATATTCCGAAAAATTGTGTTGGGAAAAAATGCTTTTCGAAATTGAAAATTGGATCGATGCGCCGAGTTTTTTAGGGCTCAATTCTACGTGAAATATTTCGGGTAACTTTTTCATTCTTTCTAGTCATTTTTTCGAAACCCATTTTCCACTTCCAATTTTCCGAAAATTAATTACCACGAGACCATTTTCTCGAAACACTAATTTTCTAAACTTATTTCAATTTTTCAAATAAATTTATTAAATTTATTTGAGTATCATTGTAGGGGAAACCGGGGCTATTCGGGACGATTTTTGTATTATGTGATTTTAATTACTACACCTTCCTTTTTTTTTGCAATTTATATATACCTCTGTAAAGTTTGAACCCTCCCCTAGAGAACAATGATAATAGTTTGCCGATGTAACCAATTTTTTTTGTTAGCTCTGTGAAAAACTTGATGAATACATTTGTCCAGAATAGCCCCTATAGCGGGGCTATTCTGGACAGGTATAGGGGCTATTCGGGACAACTTGCAGTAAAGCAAATAACAAACTCTTCAAAGATTTGATGTTAGTTTAATTTAATACTTTATTTCTCACAAACATTTACTCCACTTTTTTTATTTACTTTTCATTGATATTTCATTATTTTTACGTTGAATTATCATCGCTCGACTCTTGTAAAACATTTTTC
>JAPYZL010175566.1:0-10618 GCA_030522825.1 Platygaster orseoliae
GGGATTTTCACCTGACCGGGAAAAAAATTAAAATTCAAAAAAATGAGAAGTTATTTTGCTCTCCCGGCCGGGATAATACACTGTTTGTTTGTTTTTTTTTTATCATAAGATTAATTTACATTTAATATATCATCCTTTTTGACATATGTATACCTCTGTTTTAAATTTCCATAACACCTTTTTGATTTCATCACATAAATTGTCACAATGGTCACAAAAAACGATTGTTTACTTTTATAATTTATATATTTATTAGCGATGTTCGGAAATGTTTGGATAATTCGGTCGATTGCGATTTCTTCCGCTTCTCCCGGCCGGGAGATTTCGGTAATTTTTCCGTCCAACAACCGGGAGATTTCGGGAATTTCTAAAAGTTGACAAATAATTCTCCCGGTCTCCCGGCCGGGCTCTGTACGATAATACACTCCCTAGTTTATTTGTTAAAAATTCAGTAACAGACTCTTACATTAGAATTTGTTGTTTTTGACATTTTGTCTTTGTGTTTTTAATTGAAAATTAATTTGTTTGTAAGCCATGTTTTTTTGTGCTTTTTGTGAAACAAATCAAACATTTTTTATAAACTCTTTATATAAAATTTCACATGTGACAAAAACTGTAGGAGCAATTTTTGAAATTTTTTTTTTATTTTCTTGTATTAATTAATTAAATGTAATATTTTGTATGATAGTTACTACAGGAAAGTCGTCGAAAGATTTTTTTTAATTTTCTAAAATCAAATTCAACTAATATTTTCATGAATTAAATGTTCAGAAATTTTCTGAGAATGTTTAATTTAAAATTGTAAAACACAAAGTAATAAATTAATTATTACAATAACGAATAAATTGTAATGGTTAAATTTGCAATTGTGAACCATTTGCAAATTTTCTGAAATAAATTTGAACTATTATATTTGTTCACTTTGATTTTAAAAGTTTAAGGAACCTAAGAAAAAATAATTGTATGCAAACTATCAAAACTGTGTGTTCAAAAGATTTATGGAAATGTTTTAGATATTAATAAAAATCTTTTAAATAATTAGGTTTCCTCTATTTTGTAACTATTCTTTGATAATTTCATACATACTTATTCAAAATATTTTTCAAGGATTTTTCTATTACATAGATACATCTAAAATCATTTTGGAATTCTTTAACTTGATGAAAAGTTGTTGAGTTTTTTGGGAAAAAATGAATCATACTTTAAGTACTATACAAATTTCAGAATACATTTTGAAGCTGAGAAAATTTTATTGAATATTGGCCAAATTCCTACAAATTGCAAAATTTCACCTACTTCTTATAAATATTGAATCTTTCGAATACTTTTTCATCAATATTATCAGTTTGGCTACAAATCGTAGCAAGTATCGAAATATTAATATTACAAAGGCCTAATGGCTATCTATAATATAATAGATAAGTTTTATTTTTTAATAGTTAAGTTGATAATCCAGAAAAGATATAACATAATAAGCCTAAAATAATAAAGATATAACATAATATAATTCAGTGGCCCACTGAAGATTCTTAACAATAAAATAATAATTGATGTATAAATAAGTATGATTTCTTGTTTCTTAAATTTTTTGAAACTTTTTTTAAAATAAAAAACTGGAAAAGTTTGCTATCTTTCTTTTGTAAACATTGAAAAAAAAGTGGTCCTGAAATATCGATATTCATTCCTGACAATGAAACAATTTTTAGTGGAAAGTTGTATAAAATTTTTCAAGGTATTGCCACAAATTTTTAAAATCCTATGTTTCTAAAGTCCTTAACTTCAAAAAATAAAAAAACTGCTTTCGAGTTGTGATCATAAAGATTTTTACATATTTAATAAATACTATTCAATTTTACTAACTATTTTTACGTATAAATTGGTTTTTTATTAAAAACCTTTTTTTTTTGTTTTCGCTCATTTCGCAAACATTTGGAACTGTGCAATCTTACCATTCAAGAACTTTCTTTCATTTCATGATAATCATTATGTTATTTCAAGCAGTTCAAAATCATTTTGAAAATATTCTCCAAATTGTATTCTGTTATTCACAAACAATGATAATCATGTTCTAAATTTGTAAAAATCATCAGAAGTCATTGAGTTTATTGACAAAAATTGAAAAATAATGTTTCAAGCTTTCTAAAAAATTTAGTAGATATTCTAGTTCAAGAAAAAGCTAATATATAATTTGCTGAACATCTATAACCTGAAATTTCAGAAGATATGTGTTCTTATTGAAACTCTTTAAAACTGGAATATTATTGATTAGGGTAAAAATTGTGTTAAGTGTTGAAATGTGAAAAAATACTAACCTTTTTTCTAAGAACTGGAAAGGAATGTAAGTCTTGAAGAATCAGAAATTATACTTTTGCAACAAATTAAATGGCCTATTAACAGGTGCCAAATTAAAGAAAAAAATAGAGTGGAAAATTTCAAAGCGTCATTTAGAATGTAAAATAGTAAAGTTTCAATCTAAAATTCAAAGCATTTTAAACAATATAAAGTTGATAATAATGACATGTTTAAATTTATATAAAAAAAAGAACAGTAAGAAATTTAAGTGCCTTACATATGACTTGGTTTTTTTTGCCATGACAGTTATTCAAGGAGATGCAACATTTAAATTTCTGAAAATACAAAAAAAAAATTTGTAATAATTAAAATGTTTATAAATTATGCTACAATCATATAAATAAATAAATAATTAAATAAAATAATATTTTTTAATCTTAACAGGGGAAGCGGTTTCCGTGGTCGTGGTGGTGGTGGAGGTGACAATGATCGCGGTGGCTTCTCAAGGTTAGTAATTTTTTTTATTGAATAAATAATAGTATATTTCATTACTAGGATAATGAAAGCATTTTTCACGAGTGGGAAAATGATTTTACGTCCAAATAATGTGCGATATTTTAGAGTATGAGTATAGTAATAGCGTTTTTGTACTGTGAAACGGTAGGATTCTGACTATAACTTTACTAGTACTGTAAATAAATTTAAATAAAACCTAAATCAATATTTAGAAAATCCAAAATACTATTGCTGTATTATGGAAATGACAAACATTTTACCAGTTTCTCAAATTATTTTTGAATTCATTTGAACAGATTTATCAATATGTATTTTTGCATTTAAACATGATTTTGAATAAGGGAAAGAGCTTCCGATCTAAAATTTGTAGGACTTTCTTTGTAATGTTATCTAAACAGATTATCCCCTTTACAGTTCTAAAATGGCTCTGAAACATAAAATGTTCAAAAATAAACGAATACAGCCAAAAATGCTTTTGTTACATCTCATGGTTGAAATTATAAATAATTATCCGTATCTAACATGTATTATATAACGTTAGAAAATATTTTTCATATCAATCGATTAATCAAAAAAAAGTTGAACTCTCCTTGTTTAAGGTCAAAAATTATTTTTTGTTGCATTTTTCAAAATTAAAATTGAACACTGTTTTTATATGAACATTTTCATTTTATTTATTCATTTTTTGGTACATTTTTAAGAAATGTACAAATTTGATTCTCATTTCACAAATTAAGTTCAGCCTTTAGTGATGATTTGTGTGTAAGAGCAGATGGATTTAGAGTAAGAGAGAGAAAGAAAAGAAAAAAATTTCGCTCTTTATTTCACGAATGCAATTTATTGAAGATTTTTTACGCTCACTCAGTTCATGTTTTCCTGCGCTGTATAAAATATAAAAGTTCATATTATTATATCTTCCCTCTCACTCTAAATCTGTGTGCACTTACACCTGAATTCATCGCTTAAGGCCCAAAATTAATGTTACAAATTCCAAATTTGTAGAGGTGGACCTCGAGGTGGTAGTGGCCGCGGTGGAGGTGGACGAGGAGGTCCAGGAGGAATGAGAGGTGGCCCACCTGGAATGCGAGGAGGCCCACCAGGAATGCGTGGAGGTCGAGGTGGTCCACCAGGCAGAGGCAGAGGTGGACATTTCAATTCAGGGTATGTATTTTGTATATCCAAGTTCCTATTTCAGCATATAAGTATCAACAGTGTCAAAATGATGTCTATTTATTGAATAACGTTCCATTTCTATCCTTCATAAATTCTCATGGTTTTCTTTTGGAGTCCAATAAATAAAAAACTCATTTCTTTTTCCTTGCCTTTCATTAGACTCTCATCAGAAACTACATTTACATAAAAATTAATTTATAATTTATATACACCTTCCCAGCATACCCTTCAAGATATATAGTTTTCAAGTATATTTACTTAAAGCTTATTTTGACTGAATAATGGACCTCATTTTTGTAGTTCATTGCAGTATCATGAAGTTTTGTAATGCATAGAGTACCATTGCTGACACTACAATTTTTTAATTTGTAGTTTTTCTTTTTCAAGGGGTCCAGGCGATAACAATATGTCTGGTGGTCCACCACAAGGACAGGGCATGGTTGGTGGACGAGGCGGTGGAAACAGAGGTTCAGGCTTCCGTGGCAGGGGGAGGGGTGGTGATTTCGGAGGAAGGGGAAATAGCCGAGGAGTTGGTTTCGGCGGTGGACGTGGAGGTGGTGGAATGGATCGTGGTGGTCGAGGAGGGCCAAGGTAAATTTTATCAATTTTCAATGATAATTGGTTCAAAATGACTGATTGTAGGACACCCCTTCCAATCCGTATTTTCCACTTCAGGATTTCCACTCCGTAATTTCCAACAACCGTTTATTCCAATGACTGTAATTTCCATTAACTGTTTTTACAAGTGACTGTTTTTTCCATATTATGTAATTTCCAACAACTGTAATTTCTAACTTTTTTATTTTTCAATTTCATTACATCTCCAACAAAAGTGTAGAAAATAAAAACATGTAAAATGTTATAAAAGTGTTGTAAATATCAAATTTTTGCACAAAATATAGATTTTCCGAAAGTTAAAGTTGCATGTGATGCTAGATGGTACGTAAACAACCCAAAATTGTACCATTTTCACTATATTCATTGTATTTTTAACAATATTTTAAACTCGGTCCTTAATTTTTTGCGATCATGTGTTCTAATAGACTTTTTTATCTTTTGGCCTAAATTCAATTGTCGTAACATTGTCTCAGTATCACTCTGCTCAGCTCTTAATTCTTCCAAAAAAGGAGGATACTATTTATTTATTTATAAGATATTATATATTATACAGATGATAAAGATATTATATCTTATAAATATTTATTCATAAGATATTTTTTACTATAAGGATATAGTAAAAAAACACGAGAAAATGACACCCCTTGAAGTTTGCTAACACTTAAAAGTGCAGTATGATTAACTCGAAAAAAATAAAAGAATGAGAAAAATAGTTCGAATATTCAAGTTGAAGCTAAAATTGTCAAAAAATAATGAGGTGAAAAAAAGGGACTTTGGAAAAAAAATAAGGTGGAAAATAAATCCAATGGAAAACACGGACTGGAAAAAGTGGCCGCCAACCAAAATGACTTGCTCGTGAAGGAGTCTTAAGCAAGATCATTAAGAATATTTGATGCTCCGCGAGAAAAGGGCCCTTATGCAGAGATGGCATAAGGGTCCTTTTCTCGCGGAGGGTCACATATAATGATTTCCCTTTTTATAATTTTTTTTTATAAACATAAATTGAAGAATTGTTATAAGTCATAAGCAAGTACATAAAGAGCGAGGGGAGGAGTTATTGAAAAATCACCATGATTCGTTAACAAAGGCGATTTATTGATCATAGCTACGCTCGGTATCAACTATTACAGTTATTTCTACAATTATCAGTTCTACAATTATTCGGGGAGTGCTAAACGCCGTCCCTCAATGGAGTCCTGGTGTAAGTACGTGTTCTGTTATACTGCGAGCCTTCCGCTATACGAGCGGGCTTTCCGCGTTGGGGATCGCGAGCCTTCCGCTAACAAGAGCGAGCCTTTCGCTAACAAGAGCGAGCCTTCCGCGTTGGGGAGCGCGAGCCTTCCGCTACGAGGAGCGAGCGTTCCGCGTGGGATTGCGAGCTTTCCGCTACGAGAGCGAGTTTTCCGCAAAGGGAGTAGGGCAGCTGCGGAGATCACTCCACAACTAAAGTTCAGCGGCCCTTGCGGGGCCTAATATAGGGGCTGCTCCACCCACGCTCCCGCTTTTCGATGCGCGCGCGGTTCCGCGAGTGGCGGGAGGAACCGCGGCGCGCACAGGGGAGCGTCAGCGGGGGAGTCTGGCCCAGGCATGGGTGTCGATATTGGGGGTCCCCGCGCCCAAATTTTGTGAAAGAGGAAAAGTTATCGTCGAATAATCCGACGTATAACAATCATCGGTCCTCTTTCATAAAAACAGACGCTGTGTAATCAAAGTCAAAGCTCTATTACTAATAATAAAATAAGTCCAAAGACAACGACCACTCGTGAAAAATAAAGCAATCCTAACCTATGTGTAATAATGTCTACAATCGAACACAATCCCGGGATATCTATCGATGAGGATTTCGGGGTCGAAGATCGTATCGTGGCCGTGGGGCTTCGTATTCCTGCGTTGGCCCTGGTCCAGGAGCAGGTATAGCGTGATGGACCTTCTTTGGTCGTCCTCGGGGCTGGACTCGGGGCAACGCGGGTTTCGCCGGAGGTTCATCGCCAATTCTGGACTGGCCCGAGTAGGGGCCATTTTGCAGGATGGGGACAAGGAAATTCACGTGTCTGCCGCAGTCGCCATCAGGCTCATCTGCTACCCGAGCACCCACAACTTCGGACTGAGGTGGTCGGAGAGGGGGTGGACAGGGCTTGATGAGGTCGGCATGGACCTTGGTAATAGTTTTTCCTTGTAGAACATCATAGACTCCTCCCCCCAGATGGGCGTGAATTTCGTAGTTGCCCTTCCAGGTCGGGGCCAGGCTGGCACAGTAGTTATCGGCAGCCTTAGACAAGCCGTGATTTCGCAAGTAGACAAAGCTGCCTGGTTGTAGGGGTTGATCCTCGTCCGGGTCATTTCGTCGGTTTACGTAAGTTCTCTGGTTATCCTTGATGGCCTGTATTCGTACATCCGCCGGTTGAGGGAGCCCAGGAGAATGTTCCGCCCATTCGCCAGGGCGGAGAAGGGGTCGGCCCAGCAGGGCCCGGCTTGGAGAGTGGCCGGTGGCCGCGTTGGTTCGGTTATGTAGGGCAAACAAGACTTCGGGGAGGGCCTCGTCCCAACGAGTATGTGGGCGTCTTTCTAGATGAAGCCTCAGTAGCTTCTTCAACTCCTGATTTCTCCTTCCGTTGGGTTGGCCCTAGGGTGATAGGTGGGTGTTGTCCACAACTCCACTTTCCATCTCTCTCACGCCTGCGTCCACAGGCGGCCGGAAAACTGCGGACCGTTGTCGGATAATATGGCTTTGCAATAACCCCACCGGAGGAAAAATTCTCTTTCCATCTTATCAATCAGTGTTGAGGTCGTAGAGCTCCTTAGCGGGTAAGCTTCGGTCCAGCGTGAGAAGGCATCTGTAACAACTAAGAGAAAACGCATACTCCGGGTAGAGCGAGGGTACGGGCCCATCAGGTCCAGGGTCACTAAGTCAAAAGGCAGACGGGGCTGTCGCGGGCGCTGCGCCACTCTCAGTGGGTGATCCCGAGGCTTGACGGCCATACACAGCTGACAGTTGGACACGTACTGCCTCGTGTCTCGCTGTATACCCCTCCAGGTATACTGTTGCCGGATGGCTCGGTGGGTCTCATCTATGCCGGGATGGCCGGCCAAGGGTTCGTCGTGGAAATGATTCAAAACCCTTGGCCGAGCTTCGGGGGGAACAATGGTACGCCAACGCTGCGCATCCGGATCAAATATCTCGAATCCTCGGGTACTTATACGGTGATTTCTCAGAAAGGTCATCTCCTCCGTTGACAAATCATCCCTTTTACACAGAGTGTTCCATGTGGCCACCTGTCGACTGATTCTGTCATCTCGCTGCTGTGCCTCTATTACCTCCTGCAGGAGGGGCAGGAGGGTGACGTGGTTCAGGGTCGGGGTCCCCGAGTCCTCATTGATCCGGCAAGGTGGAGGAAGTAGCCTGCCTTCATCGAGAGGTTCCGTGGTTGGGCCAACTGGCTGCCGGGAGAGGGCGTCCGCGAGCTCATTGTCCTGTCCTCGACAATGCTCGATCCTGAACGTGAATTTTTGTAGCAAGAGTGACCACCTTTTTAACTTTGAGCGGTCGTCGCGAAAGTGGTAAAGCCATGTCAGCGCCTGATTGTCTGTCCGGAGTATAAATGGATCATCTTCGAGGTGGAGGCGATATTTCTTGACAGTCCAAACCGCTGCCAAGCACTCCTGTTCATTGCTGTGGTAACGAGTTTCCGCTCCGGAGAATTTGGCACTAGCATAACTGATTATGTGCCGGGGACCGTCGGTTGGTTCCTGATAAAGGACCGCTTCCATGCCAACCTTACTAGCGTCGGTCTGGAGTATCAACGGGAGCGGGGGAGTGGCCGACCCAACCGTAGCTCTTTGCTGAACTGTTCCTTCACCGCACTGAAAGCTTTCTCAGCTTGGGGGTTCCAGGACCACCTTTTTCCTGCCAGCAGGTCGGTGAGAGGGGCTGTGAGGACGGCGTAATCTGGTACGTATTCGCGGAGCCAACCGCAAACTTCTAGAAAACTCTGGAGCTGCTTCTTGGTCGTCGGAATAGGGGCGTTCTTTACGGCCATTAGATGCTCTGATTGGGGTTCACTGCCGCCCGGAGTGACGATGTGCCCTAGGTAGCGTAACCTGGTCGTGCCAAAGTGGCACTTAAGTAAACCATGCAACTGCAAGCGTTCAAACACCAGCCGTAAGTGGCGTAGGTGTTCCTCCCAGTCGTTTGAGTAGATAATAATGTCATCGAGGTAGACCGCGACGAATTTCCCTAAGTGACCCTGTAGCACGTGTGACATCAGTCGTTGGAAGGTGCTTGATGCGTTCTTCAGACCGAAAGGCATGACGAGGAACTGGTACATCCCCCCGTTGGGGGTACTAAAGGCTGTCTGTGGCTCCACCAGGACTTGCCAATAACCGCTTTGTAAATCAATACTGGAAAATACTTTGGCTTGACCAAGAGACTTCAAGGTGCGGTTGATCATGGGAATGGGCTGAACTACATCCTCTGTTGCCTGATTCAGCCTGCTATAATCCACGCAAAATCGTGGAGTGCCATCCTTTTTCTTCGCGATGACTATCGGTGAGTCGTATGATGAGTTGCAAGGCTCTATAACTCCGTTTTCCAACATCTCTTATACTTGTTCCCGTATTGTGTCCGTTTCCCCAGGACCATAGCGCCGAAACGGAGATCGTATAGGGTCGTTGGTCCGCAATCTGATTTCGTGAGTCATCGTTCGCGTGCGAGGTCCGCTTCCTAAGGGCCGAAATACGCCGGAGAATTCCTGTAGGAGCGAGTGAAAGCGTGGCCGAATTTCCTCTGGGAAATCCTCTTCCAAACCATCGAGGTCAAGGGGCAATTCTGCAGGGTTTGAGGTACGTCGGAGATACAAAGTGACGCGGGTATTGGCTCCTATATGCAGGCGTTGATTCGTGCAATCGAAGACAGTGTCCTCGCTGATCAGCCACGGGTAACCCAATACTAACTACTCCCGGAGTTGGTCGGATACCAGCGCTTCAATGGAACTCGGGCCACCTGGGCCGTTGATCGGGAGGGTGACCGCGCCGGTCAGACGCATCGTATCCCCTACTGTGGCTAACCTAACCGAGATGTCAGGGCGAGGGGTCGGGCGTAGGCGCAGTCGGGTCAAGAGGTCAGAGCTCACGAAGTTATGCGACGCGCCGGTGTCGATCAACGCGAGGACTTCCTGGCCCTCGATTATCAGTGCGATACGTGGGAGATGGCCGGCCGTTGTTTCAGCGACGTTTATTGTTGCCGCTGGTTCCCGGGGGCGGTAGCCATGAGGTTCGCCTCCCGACGCCAGTTTTCCGGCCTGCGATTCTGTGTAGGGTTAGCCTCCGGGCGAGGCCTATTTGGGCAGTCCTTGTTCAGGTGTCGGCCTGGGCAATACCAACACCTAGGGGCCATGGGGCCAACCGTTGGTGGAGTGACCTGCGGAATCTTTGCACGTACTTCGTCTCTCTTGGACTCTCGGACAGGGCCTTGGTCGTATTCGTCTTGCTCGGCCGCGACCGCGTTTGCCAGGAGTTGGTCGAGGGAAACAAGGCGGGTCGGTCTCACCAAGGATCGGAGAGACGGTTTGATGAGTTCGAGTAGGGCCGCAACTTTGGCCCGCTCAGGTTCGTGCGGTCGGATTCTTTCAAATAGTTGAAATTTCCTTTGCAAAAACGGCCCGACAGGTGACTTCTCGTCCTGTCTCTGCCCGTACAGTTGGGCCTGGAGCCGCGTTCGCACCGTTATGCTGTCGAATTCGGTCAGGAATACTTCTCGAAAGCAAGTTAAATCCATGCCCTGGTATATCCCGAACCATCTTTCCACCTCTCCTTGGAGGGCCCTTCCGACCGTAGCCACGCACTGGTCCTCGGGTACAAAGTGCGTTTGGCAGTACTGCAAGCTCTTCTCCAAGAAACGCTGCGGGTGCTCGCGGTCTGTGCCGTAATAGGTCGGCTGTACTGGGGCTGGGCGAGTGAGTGCACTGAGCATTGGGGCGAACTCGGCACACGATATCGGTGGGGTTGCGCCCGCACACCGAGA
>JAPYZL010175573.1:0-11461 GCA_030522825.1 Platygaster orseoliae
GAGCAACAAACGCATAATTTTCTGCGAAATCGCAAAGAATCAAAAATTCTCCTTTTTGCAAATTAGTTTTGATGTCTTTTAAAAAACTTGATTGTTGCTCTGCAATGAAAGAATGGAACTTAAGAGGGAACCCAACACATTCTCTTTTCGCCCTTTTCCCTCTCATTCGCTATCCGTTTTATACGTCTCTCTTGCACTACAGTCTGTTGAGTTCCCTCTTAAAGTATTGTCAAATTTATTGCGTTGTCCAGTTTAAACTGGTGCAACTAAGAAAAGACTTTTAAATTTTTTTACGTGAAGATGACAACACAAAAAACAATGATTTGCTATAGCAAAAAGTTGTTCTTTTTCAACATAACTTGACAAATAGTTATTTTCGTAATCGGAAGTTATCGCAAATATTGGCAAGGCCGAAGGTTTTTTCCCGAGCCGAAGGCGAGGAACAAAATTGGATGAGCCAAAATTGGCGATAGCTCACGATTGCGAACAATATTTTTCATCACGATAGCCTCAAAGTCACGTCAAAATGTCAGTTTTGACGTTAGAGTGACGAAAATGAATTATTTTTTACTGCATTGAAGTATTTGGATGAGGATTTCTGTCGAATATTTTCTTTGTTGAATTTCCCTAACTTGATGACTGCGGTTCATTTTTTAATTTTGATTCCGTTGAATATGTCATTGTCGCTGCTGTAAATCTTTTTGTTAAGTAATTGTGCTTTTTACTTCTAGAGAATTATGAAATATGAAGCACGTATTAGAAAAATTTCGATTTCCATATCTGTTCCTAGTTGAACTAAATTCAAACTACAATTCCATGCTCTGCTTTGGAATGATAGATTTAAAAAAAAATGATTGCTGCCAATTATATAAAAATATGTTGCATTTATCAGTCTGAACGAAATAGATTCAATTGAAATGAATGAGTTTAATTTATTGTAAAAGAAAAAAATATGATTGATTTTTCAATGTATATCATATTCAATAAACATAAGAAATCTGGAAACGAAGAACAGACCGAAAAATTTCAAAATTATGAAACACGTATCAGGATTTTTTTTATATCTATATCTGTTCCAAGTTGAGTTAAATTCAAACAAAAAATCCATGCACTGCTTTGTCATAATAGATTAAAATAAACAATTATTTTTGCCATGATAAAAAAATGTGTTGTACCCATCATTCTAAACGAAATAAATTCTATTTTGAATTGAACTGTTTAGATTTATTCCAAAGAATCAAAATTTGATTAATGAATTGATACATTATTTTATAAATAACAAGCGACATCCTTAAATGAAGAACAGAACAAAATGTTATATATTTATTTTTCAGTTTTTTTCATGTCTTTTACCATACAGTGTATTGCATGAAAAATTTTCACCTACCAATTTATGAATGAGAAACACTGAGTTCAAATGATGTGAAAATGAGTCATCATTTTTTGAACGAATTTACAGGATTACAGTCAATTGAATATTGTAATTACACTACCTGCATTGTCCTGAAGCGGAAAATAACGAAAAATACACAGAGTCGGAGATAACGACGTTTCTTCAACGTCGTAAGGACGCAAAAAAATGTAAATCATCTGATAAGACATCGTCCTCCAGCGGAATGAACTTGTATTTATCATTACGAGGCGAGATAAGGCACTCGAGGCGTTAATACATTTGGCGAGAAAATTAGATTGTCGACAATCTCGGGGCGTTTATTTTGGCGCGGCGGACAAGATAAATCTTTGACCGCGGTGGGTGTTGAAAGATAACGCGAGGCTCGATAAAATTGGGGGATGAAACTCGAATATCATTCTCCGGATCATCCATAACAAACAGCGCCATGTTTTTGAGTATCATCGACACTTTTCCCACTTTCCATTTAAATCATTCCGGATTTAAATGGAAAAAAAATTCAGCCAATGACGATGATGCGGAAAATCATTTACGCGAATTCCAAGAGATTTTTTCCACCAAGATAATTTCACGCCAGTTATTTCCAAGCTTCCTTTCCATTCGCGAGATTTTCCTTGTGCCTTTCATCCCGCGCGAGACAATAGACGTTGTGGCTAAATTAAAATAGCCTACGGAAACTTTCCATATCCCGCTGCGAATGCACGTATTTACGAAAGGCCCGCGTATATCCATATACCGTTTTTTTTCTATACTAACGGGCCTGGAGCGTTACGTTTCATTTCGGCCCTTGCGAATTACGCGTTTTTTTCTTCCCTTTCTCGCGCCTTTTCACGTTCTTTTCAATCCGGCTCTTTGGCATTCTTCGCTTTTCCCGACTGTCAAGTCCCGGTGAAATTGTCCCGGCGGAATCGAATTTTCCGGAAAATCGTTTCCGAGGCTGGGGATTTTTCAGGGATCTCGAGGTGACGGGCTCGGATTTTTGGGGAGAGCTCTTTACTCGTGGGTCTAGGGTACTCGGCGTCGATTGTGGTATCAATCAATTGTCACATAGCTGGGTGGATGCGGTCAAAAGCAGACGCGGGGTTTATTGGAAAATTTTATTTTTATGGTGATCAACGGGGATGACGCGGTGGATTCATAACACTGTCGTCATTTAAGAATATGGTGATCAGATCCGCTGTATATGGAAAATAAAATTTATATGGTGACCGTAAAAATGGTAAGGATCGATAAAGTGTTGATCACTCATCTCCTTTTCTCCTTCTACCACTAGAATTTTCAAGATTTTCATGTACGTAGATTTTTTTAAATGTAGATGCACAATTCTTCCATTCTTCATTCCTACTGAATTATTTTCTGATGAATTTATAATTATAAATGGCATGATCCTTACCGCATTTCTACAAATGCTATCTCAAAATTTTTGGAAATGAGAGATTTCAAAATATTCATATTTCATCAAAGATTTGTAAATACTAAGCTTTTGAATATGTTTGATTGTGGAATAATATACAGGGTGTACCAAAATCCTCGTACCAAATAAAAATCCAATATACATTTTTAAATTCCGAGTCGAAAAGTCCTTTGCCACTTTTTTCAAAAATCGAAATTAAAAAAGTTATCTAAGTTTGAAATTCAAACAAGAAACTCCCTCTTACGAGGAGTAGGGATAAAAACCATGTACCAAATTTTACATAAATATTATTCATATTTTTCTGAGTCGAAAAATCATTTGCGACTTTTCGCAAAACTCAAATTAAAAAAATATACTCGAGTTACAAGTTTCAACCAATCAGATTTCTCAGATTTCGAACTCGAGTATCTTTTTTGGTTTTGAGTTTTGTGAAAAGTGGCAAAGGAATTTTTGACTCAGAAAAATATGAAGAAAATTCGGTTAGAGTTTGGTTCGTGGTTTTCATTCCCAGTCGTCAAAAAAGCGGATTTATTGTTTAAATTTCAAACATGAATAACTTTTGTAATTTTGAGTTTTGTAAAAAGTGGCAAAGGACTTTTCGACTTCAAATTGAAAAAGGAATATTAGATTTCTTTTTGGTAAGGAGATTTTAGTACACCCTGTATATGTACTCAGTCGTCGAAATTTACCTAAAAATTGAATGTTTTAAATCCAAGAATATAGATGTCAAAAATTTTAACTTCGTGATAAAAAACAGCTAAATTTATTAATTTAAAAAAACACATCCTTTTATCTCTTATTCAGTATATAGCTTATTTTAACTATGTAATATATAGTTTATTTGTAAGCGAACAATGCAAATTATTTATGAAGGGTTAAATAACTAATAATAAAATATCAATATGTTATAAAAATGACTTTGAACATGTGTTAAACAACAATATAATACATTTATTTATACGCGAAAAAATGATACTCAAGTTTGAAAAATCATACGTGCATTATGCCATATGTAGTAAGTATTATATAAAAATATGTATGTAATAATTGAAATATGGAAATCACATACGTAACATATAATTTACACAGCATATACGGATATAAAAATATAAATACATACATATTTTCTAATTTAATGTATTTAAAATTAAAGGATTTATTATTATATAAAATAAAATTGGAGTAATGCAATTCTAGAGATGGAAAAAATACATATATACGGAAATTCACAATTCCTGAAATTGAGAATTTTAATTTTGCAAGATAATATATTGTAACTTATATTTCTCAAATATTCAAAAAAAGAATCTTCAGTACCAGAATCAATGTGTGTAAAATATGAAAATATTGACTTGTAAGTCGAGGGAGTGATAGTTGTATAGATATCGATTATCATTTTGAAATTCTGACATTTTTGAATTTCCAATATAAAACAATACAGTTGTTATGAGATAAATTTAAAAAAAAATATGAATATAGGTATGTACATATGTTCTAACATACATATTTTAACTATTCTGTATTGAATTTTTGAAACATACATTCCCACGTTAAAGATTCAAAGATTTTGACTTTCTGAATATAGATTTCTAGAGCTAAAAAAGTATTTTTTAAAGCAGTAACTTTCAGAATAAAACTTTCTAAATTCTACTAGATAATATTCTCGAACTCTGCATTCTAAAATTTATAATTATTTATTTTCAAAATATTGATTTATATCGTCAGTTCAACAAGAAACCAACATCTACATTAAATTCTATAGTACTTTGTTCTAGAAATCAAGAGTTTGAATTTCCACGAGAGAATATTCTGAATTTCTGAGTTTTAGAGTAGTATTACCTGGAATATAAAATTATTTATTGTAATACACAACAATACAAAGTACGAAAATTTTTTAAATTCTCACTAGTCAAACCTGAAATCAAGAATTCAAGAAATAATAATTCCTATGTTGTCTCGTATTGAATTAAAACATTCTGCAAGAATGTGAATTCCTACTTTCCTTTGCAATTCTAGTAAGCAGAAGTTCCAATTTCTAGAAAATATCATTTTGCAGTGCAATAAATTAAACCTCTAAAATCTTGAATTCATGAATATAAAACTTCAAGGCTTCAGAAAACAAAGCCACAAAAATATGTACATCTATATCATAACCAAATTCTACAAACAAAATTCATCTAATCCTTAATCCTAAAATCACTCATTTTAAGACATCTCCAAGAAACATCCCTCTCCCCCTCCTAACCATAAACTTTTTCTGCACTGTTTGCTGTAACAATATCAATTCAAACTGTAATCCATGCAACAATGCATGTATCGAAGTATAGGTTTGTGACAACAATATCGTTTTTTTTTCTTTGCAAAAACGTCTACTGTATCTGTCAAGCGTGAATTGAAGCCAATGGATGCGTGACTTTGAAGAAATTGACCAATGGCCTCTGCTGTGGTAGACCGTCCGCGCTGGCAAATGGATTATTGATCAAAATTCAAGTGGCGCACTCGAGGAGAGTGCCGGGGCGCCATGTAGCGTTGTTGCGAAGGGTAAATTGTAGGTGAAATAAAGCTGCGATCGGATTTTTGACTTCATCAAATGACGCTTGGAAACAAATCTCGCCGTGGTTAATCGAGTTTCGATGTTGCCGAAACGACTGGCTCGCTCTCGAGTTCCCTCGTTGCCCCGATGGGGGCCCTGATAAGGCTTAATTGATGATAACGAGGCCGTTATAAAATCGGTACTTTCAATCGCGGCGGCTTAGATTTGGCGGGGGAAAATAAAAGGAGGGCCTCAGGGCTGTTGATCCCTGATAGCCGCTGAAATATAGCGGCAACGCGATCGAGAAAAGTGGCCGCACGAGAAAAGATCGAGCTTCGCAAGCTCGAGCAATCGGATTTATGGGAAAAACCTGGGCGAAAAGTTGCAGTGAAAGTTTTGTGTTGCACAGGCGAAGAAAAAGATTTTGGAATGGAGTTTTGAGTAAAATAAATGTGTGAGGATTTGGGATAATATATACGAATAGTGCGAAGTTTGCTAAATTACAAGGGGGTCATTGCATATCTAATTGTTGGTTATTTTTTTTACGTAGAGTTTGTTTTGTCGATGACATCTATGTCAAAATCGGTGAGACAAGTATTTTTTTTCTCCGATTTAATGTCAGTTATATCGTCATATGAATTTGTGAGATGTTGGATGAAAAGTCGATTTCCTTTAATTGCTGTACGTCAATTTTCCTTCATAATTCATTTACTTAACAAGTAATCATCAAACTATTTTTATTTATATTTCTTTTTCTACATGAAGATTGTTTTGGGAAAAAATTGTTGATTACTTTCTCAGAATAAAATTGACGCCCAAAGCTGGTTTTCAAATGTTGTTTTACATAATTTAAAATACCAAAAGGGATTATTGATTTATCAGCTACATTTTTTTGTTAAGTAACTGCAATTATAAAAGTTGAAAAGCCAGTTTTGGGATCATTTTTCACTTTATTCTCTACTGACTCTATAATATCATTAAAAATAATTACATCATGAAAGTTTTTTGAACAAAAATGTTTTCCTTGAAGTTCACTGGCAAGAATTTATGTAGCAAAAACAAATTTTCAGTGCTTAATAAATTTCCGAAAACACTTTGATTATCTTTGAAAATTTAAAAATTTCTTGACTAAAAAGTACTATAATCTCGATATTTTTTTACTCCTTTTTTTTAGCAAAAAAATTTTTGTTCTTTTCTTATATAATATATTAATATTTGCGAAAAAAAAATTAGATTTTATTTGAACTCAACAAACAATATATTTCCGTGTCTCTAACATTGTAGCGTATCTACAGGAGTGTAATTTTGGTAAAGAAATTGAATTTGAAGTTTATAACCATATTGTTGCTTGTAAAGTTTATTAAATTATTCAGTAAAACAAAGTTCATGGCTATCAAAATGCAATGATGCATATTTTAACTAAACAAAATTTTTTTTACAATAATCTCATCACAAAACTTAAAGAATACGACTATTTGCGAGTCCAAAAATTTTTATTTTTTTCTTCTATGATTATACAGAAATTTTCGACAGTTTCTCGAACATAAAAATTTTTATTTCGTCGCAGTATATTGTGACTTGAAAACTGAAACTGCTATCAATATAAATATAGTAGTCTCGGCAGTCTAAATGGAACTATAAAACTTCGAGAGAATAAAGTAATGAAATAACTAAAAAACAGCACATTAACTTTTATAAATCGTAGAAATGATGAATGACAAATTTAAAAAAAAATAATGAAAACTCAATTGTTGTTTTGTAAGTTCAAAAAAACATGCCAAAAATCTCAAAAATTGGAAATTTTATGGCCAATTTTCGCGTTTTTTCACCAATTTTAGAGTTTTTCAACGGAAAATCAAACTTTTTTTGGTCGCACAGTTCTAAGTTTTGGAACTTAAGGTCCTGCCGGGCTCCGAAGCTCAAGTTCCAAAAATCAGCCAAAAATATCAAAAATTGCAAATATTATGGCTAATTTTTGAGTTTATTCGACAATTTTATAGTTTTTCACCGGAAAATCTAACTTTCTTTTTGTCGCGCAGTTCTAAATTTCAGAACTTAAGCTCCTGCTGGGCCCAGAAGCTTAAGTTCCAAAAATCAGCCAAAAATGTCAAAAACTGGAAATTTTATGGCCAATTTTCGCGTTTTTTCACAAATTGTAGATTTTTTTACCGGAAAATCTGACTTTTTTTTGTCGCACAGTTCTAAATTTTGGAACTTAAGCTCCTGCCGGGCTCAGAAACTTAAGTTTCAAAAATCAGCCAAAAATCTAAAAAATTGGAAATTTTGCGGCCCATTTTCGCGTTTTTTCACAAATTGTAGAGTTTTTCACCGGAAAATCTAACTTTTTTTTGTCGCACAGTTCTAAATTTTGGAACTTAAGCTCCTGCCGGGCTCAGAAACTTAAGTTCCAATAATCAGTCAAAAATCTCAAAAATTGCAAAAGAATGAAAAAAAAAAAAAAAAAAAATGAAAAATATGAAAAAAAAAACAAACAATTATGTCATGACGACATTTTTCTTGCCTCACCATTACTAGAAAATTATGAAATTCGTAATTTAAGGAAAATAAAATACAAACTCAAGTACGTTAACAATTTGAGATTAATTTTCTCAAGAACTAAAGGAAATATTTGGAACAATCGAGAACAATGAAAAAGAACAAAAAAACACGAATTCCGATCCGTATACTTTAACGCATGACTGAACATGTATATAATTAATATTAATCCCGAAGATTCCCCTTGTTTCTCCGCTCGAAGAAAGCGGATGAAACCAATCCTGTGAAAACGCGGATGATAAACGCAATGAAGGCAAGGCTTTCCGAGAAAAAAAACGTATCCCCTCGTAAAGTCCCTGGCTAAGGGACGATGAAGACGACACGTAAGCACGACAAGCTTTCTCTCCCATCCATGCTTTTCACTCATTCACTGAAAATTCAGGTTATTGCTCACGTAAAGATATATCAAAATTGTATATGTATAATTGACGTTGTAATCAACTATTTTCAAATTGTCACATCTACTTCATCGTTAAATTAATTATTATTATTGTGAAACTTTGAACAAAAAAACAAAAACAAGCTTTTTTGAACTTGCGGGGAGGTTTCAGAATCCTGCGAAATTTCAGAGTTTTGAGAAGTATCAAGTAGATAAGCTAAGTTGGTTCTGGCCCCGATAGTCCTACAATGGTAAAACATGAGAAATTTCACAAAGTGAAACTACTTATGTATGTTTATGGTGAATGTTAAAAAAAAATTATTTTTGAGAAGTGTTACGGTACTGTGGTAGAACATAAGAAATATCACTTTGTGAAACTTCTTAAGTATGTTAATGGTGATGTTGCTGGTTTTTGGTCTAGGTTGATTGACTCAATGGGTTAAAGTTTGTTTTTTATATACAGAGATTAGAATTCATGCATGAACTATTCATTGTATTTCATTTGCACCATCCATCATGCAGTTATCCTGAATTCAAGACCGACATGGCTATGACAGCCATACCATTTTCCTCGTTGAAATGAACAAAAATTATGATCCCAATCCCATAAACCCCATATCACCACTTGAAAAACGGGCTTTCCATAATTGAACCGACGATCTTGCAGAAATAACACCCCGTTTCTAAATTGGCCTGTTCGAGCGCTCCCCCCCCACCCCCTGCCGACCCATAAGAAAATGGCAGCGGTGAGTTTCCACACCGGTTATATACGAGGTAAGCGACGCTTTTTTATCACCCCCGTGGAGGCTGTGTTTCGTCGATTTCATTCCCCCTCGCTCCCTTTTTCGCCCCAGCTTTTTATCTTCTCCCTGAGAAAGGCAATTCGCTGGGTGCTCCGGCGCGAAAGTGGTAATTTATAACAAACCGGCATTATTTCGAAAATTTCGCCGAGTTTTTATGCGCCCGGAAGGGCTCCGAATGTGGCGCTGATAGTCGCTGAGTAAGCCGGTTTTATTAGGCCCGGCAAGGAAAAGCCACTTTTCCGCGGGAGGTACGAGAGTCGTAACGCGAACGCCGGGAAAATTAGAAAGGTGTAACTCAACGCAATGTAGGTCTGAGTAAAAAATTTACATCCGTTTTAAATAAATTTTACGTTTTTACATTACTTTTACGTGCCAAGGGTTTTCCAACTCTTAACATCGAAATGGAATAGTTTTGAATCTGACAAAAAAAAACTAACATTAACATTAGATATTTACAAAAATCCATACTAATTAAGGATTTTCTGCAACATGTCAAAAAAAATGTAGAAGTTATCACTTTCGAAAAAATTAATATTTAAAACTCTAACCAAAACGTGATATTTTAATTTCAAAAAAAAAAAGTGTCAGCACCACAGTGATATTACTGAAATTTTATTTTCCCAGAATGTTTATTCAGCAAACATATTGAAAAATCTATTTCAACATTCTTGAAAACAGTGTAATAAGTTGAAAAAAAATATTTGATCACTAAACGTGAATGAATTCCGCAAATTTTTCGAGGAGGTGTTCACCCCGTGCACGTTTTTTACGGGACTTTTATTTCCCCTCTAAAATCGAGATAAACGATCGAACTGAAATGAGTTTCAAACATTTTTCACGTTTGCCCATGGATGGGGCGGAGGAAAAATACACCGCCCGCGAATTTCGTTCCACCCTGAGGCACGTATTAATTCGATTATTCTACTCCAACGCGTTCTCGTATTTCCTCCAGGCGATAATCGACCGTTCCAAAATAGCCCTTTGCTCCGTTTCACGTGGGATAAGGTCCTTGATTTCGCGGGAAAATCGTCATTCGGCGCCGGGAAATTGAAAGAAAAATCGGGGCAATACCGACTTTGAGGCAATTTATCCGATGGAAAAAGAAAAAATAGTCCATTTGTACGTTGAGGTGATTAATTAGAAAAAAAGTATTGCACGATAAAAGAAAATTGAAGTTATTTGATTTATAATAAGTAAATATTTTTATAAACTATAAGGAAATAATAATTCATCCGATCGAATAGAAGACGCCGAATCTCACGTGAAAGTACGCATTGTCTTGCAACGTAATCACCGCGTTTATTGCAATCATAAATCACATTTTCATCCCCGAGAAAATGTTATCAACGCCCGCCGCGCCTGGTAATTAATCTCGTGGCGAAAAGTTCGCGATCGAGGCGAGTAATCGATACCGAAGAAGCCGCGAAAGCCCTTGAACTTTTATACGGGGGAAAATTAATCGCGGAGCAGCAACAACACTTGAGCATGGAGGAATTATGCTGGGCGCGTTAACCATGAAATATTTGTCCCGCGGACGCCCAAACTGTAAATTAAATCATCGCGGTCGCTGCGACTCTCGTTCTTTACCGCTGGCATGTGGAACAAAGCAGCTGCGCTAAATTGGCTACCAGAGCTCTTATTTAAAAAAAAATGCTCGAGAAAAGCCGATTTTATCGGAGGCTAAAATCAGATTGCGAGTTAGTTTATCGAGTTTTAGAGCGCGATGAAGTCATCGTGAATTTAATTAAAGTTACGGGAGCGTTTAGTGAATGGAAGAGGAAAAACAGTTGGAAATTTTTGTGGGTGATCAACAGGTGGACAAGGTTTTTGTGAGGAAAATTGTCCAAATGATATGATGCTAATGATGAAAGAACAATCAGTAACTTTATGAATAAAAAATTAGATTATCAAAAACAAAACATGAATCGTGAGATAAATTCAACATGCATTCACCACGAATTTAGTGGTCTGATGTTTCACAGGTTCGAAAAACTCGAAGCGTGAAATTGACCAGCTGCGTTAACCTCGATTATTCATTTTAATTAGACAGGAAAAAGCATTTTCTCATTGCAGGGAAAATTCAAACTCAAGGGTGTCCCGAACGCCGACTTCATTTGGCCTGACGCCAAGACACGCCGCGGCTAATTGTCGCGAGAACTGCCCTTCGAAAACCATTATTTCGCACCCCTTTTCCTGGACCGGGGCGAAAACGCAGCGCGCGAAAATTATACGGCGCAGCGGCCTCTGTTATCGTGTACAGAAATTGCGCTTAAGGGGAGAGACTCCTATAGATTGGGTTTTTTGCGCCTCAAATTTGTTCGTGGATTAAAAAAAAACTATTCATCGGAGATACTTGTTCTTTGGA
>JAPYZL010175598.1:0-14346 GCA_030522825.1 Platygaster orseoliae
GAAAAAAGTGATGACCTTTTTTTTTTGCTCATCAATTTTGAAAATTAGGCGGCATTTTCTCTACTGCCCCGGGGCGGCACTTGGCTAAATCCGGCCCTGAATACAACAAAAGTCAGATAAAAGATAAGTTGCTTACTTTTTTATTTTGATGCAAAATTGTGATTTGGTATATTTTGGACACATGAAAATGAAGTCGGTAAAACAGGCGAGGTGGGTAAAACAGGTAAAGTCGCAATTTTGCATCAAAATAAAAAATTAAGTAACTTTTCTTTTATCTGACTTTTGCTGTATTCATCAAAACAATCATTCTACCCTTTAGAACACTTTTTCCACGTCGTTAAGCACTCTAAACACCTAAAATCGGGTGGTTCACCGTTCGTTCACCAAACGTTCACCAATTTTCGATGAACGCACGTTTGCTAGGGAGAGAATGATACGATTAGGCTTGGTCAGAAAAATTGACCGGGCTTTGATTTGATTCGCGAACATTGCACTTGAAACATTATTTCTACAATAATTATTGCAACATGATTATTTCAACCAGAAAGAGGTAAACTCTACGATATGGTAATTTTTTTCACATTTATAACGAAGCCTAATACACCTTAGAACAAGTCGTAAAAAATGTTTCGTTGAAGCACATTTACAATATTGCTTATTATTTACAAAGTACACATTTTACTTTCACATTGACGCTCGTTATTCACAGAAACCTAACACTTAGTATAATATAAAATTCAATCGTTGTGCATATTTGCGTAAAACCAACACATTTTTTCAAATTTACTTATTTCCCGCGCCTAGAGCAACCGTGCGAAAATACGCTGTTTATTTTGAGATCCTTAGTTATAGTTATAGATGGTATTATATAGTCTATGCACGTTATTTTTTTGTTTTGTTTTTTAGCAAATCCAGGGATGCGTTTTCCCAAGATTCGCGACTTTCAAAGTTTTTGAGAATCAACAAGATCTTTGGACGATGAGAAAATTTTTCAAATTCAAACGTCAATTAACCAGCAGGTAATCGTGAGCTCTCTAAATTCCCCTAAAAATGATTCGTATTTAGTAATTATGTAATTATGCATTATTCATAATGTAATATTCAGTAATTCTGATCATTTGATAATGATAAATTGGTGTTATTTCCATTTGATGTAACTTCATTACTGGCAAATATTTCAAGAAATAGACGTATTAAAAAAGAGATATAATATCATTACTTACAGGAACATGTAAAGATACTATTTGCAAGTTTTTTTTTAATGTGTTATTACTTTCTCAGAGTTTTTTTTTTACTTTTGATCATAAAGTTTAATAAAAACGTATGGAATATCCTATATTTTATGAAAACTAAGAATTTGATTTAGTTAGACTTGAAACCTTTATTTTGTTATAAATTTGTTGACGATATTTAAATATGTATAGGGTCTGAGAAAATAGACGTTAGTTAGGCTAAATTCAATTCTTATGACTTGTGACGATAGATTAAAGTTTAAAAATTATGGAACAATAAATTTTTTAGAATAAAGTTGATGCCCTGATGATTAAAATCTCATTCTTGGCCAGAATAGGCAATACACTGAAAACTCACTTATCTGCTGTATGCACTTATCTGCGCCAGCACTTATCTGCGGGTGGCTTGACTCGCTTTACTGCGGGTGTGGTATTGCCTCTCTACCCCCACTCTTTCTCGCTTCCGCGCAGGAATCGGCAAGAATTTACATTCCTACTCGACGAAACGATACGAATCGATTGTACCGTCGATACGTATCGCAATCGATCTCGAGCTTGAAAGAGAAGAGCAGAGAAGAGGGGGCGCAAGCGCTTTCCCCTCTAACGAAAGCAATCCGCAGATAAGTGAGTTTGTTACTGTCAAGGCCCTACATCCATATATGTAATAGTGTTAACTAAATATCGATAGACTATCGATAGTCCGATGGTTTTTTCCACTGATTATAACTGGGTCAGCAATGCCGTCCTCCCACTCTTGGTCTCATGACGGGGTTTGATCATATATGTAATATGAGTATTACATATATGGGTTTGATCGACGGTCATTGCGACACCTTTTGTGATGGTGAAAGACATTGCACGCTTGTGTGAGTTTACACGTACGCGCTTTAATGCGCTTTAAGGTGCTTTTACATAGAACGATTTGCGATGACGACAGTGACAGCGATAGTTGCCACGACGTCATGCGCGATCGCCGGTACCCTTTGCGCAGGATTGGTTTTCAAAACCAATTTTACGCAGATCGCCAGCGGCAGCCAGCTGACATTGAAATGTTTTGATATCGTTATAGTCGCTAAATCGCAAATTACGGCGATCGTTGCTGGCGATTGGCTATGATCAGCTGGCGACTATCGGACTATCGCTGTCGCCATCGCCATCGCTAATCGCTCCATGTAAAAGCTACTTTATTGACAGTATTCGTGCGACACTGACTGAGGTGGCGCAATGGCCGACGTTCAAAGTTTTACCCCCACTTCTGGCCCATTACCAATCCAGTTATAATTGAGATCAGTGGTTTTTTCCAACAGTTCTTATGTATATAGATAGGTATAGGGATGATAATACGAAAGGAGAAAAAGGCGCATGCGCATCGGTTTAATTTAAGTCAATCAGACGTAGTTCTGATTCAAATTTAAATCAAAACGGTCGGCTCAGAGGGCTCAGAGAGAGATAATTTTCCTGAAGTAAATGTTTTTGAAGAATAAAAAAAATCAGGTGGATCATGAATTCGTTAATTTTGTATAAAATATGATATAATTTCAAAGTCAGGCAGCCCAGAGAATCATTTAGGTTACGGCGACGTAGCCACTACGTCGCCAAGCTACGTTGTATGCAATGGAGACATTGAGTAGAAATTCCTTATTCACGATTTTCGAAAAAAATGGTCAAATTCTAATATTTCACATTGATCGTGCCTGGAAAACATCACACAATGCCATAATTGTGGATCGAGATGGATTTTTGACTAGATAATTCAGTTTTCCAGGTAATACATGAGTTTTGTTTTCGGTTAAATAATTTTCCACAGTATAAATATATCAAACATATCTTTAAAATAACTAATTCATCGTTTGTTTGAATATTTCATTAAACAGTAATGAAAGAAGATTATGAGTAGCATTTTTACATCGATGTTACAAAGCATTGTTGGCCACGGTGTTAGAGTGTTGGATTTGTAATCTGCATACTTGCGCATGCACGAGTTCATATCCCGACGGGAGAGAGATTTTTTTTGCCTAATTATGCTCCAGTGTGCCTTAACTTCGAGCTTCCTTTTCACCCGCCCCACTTGGTAGGCGGCGCTGAAAACGTGCAAATTTTGTGTGCAATCCTGCTCTATCCATGCCTTATGGGAGTTAAGGCACACTGTTATGCTCAAAAATGCTCAAAAGCAACTATAATTCTTAAATTTTGGTCTTAGAAATTACATTCTAATTGGATCGCCATTTTTTTCAAGCTGGCCAAATTTCCAATAGGAAAATCCAATTGGATTTTTTCGACATGGCAGCAACGTAGTGGTTATGTTGCTTTTTTCGTTACTGTTACGTACCGGCGACGTAACTACGACGCTTCGCGTCAACGCCGCTGAAACGAACTGGCGACGTACCGGCTACGTACCTACGGAACGTAACCGCCACGTAACCGACTAAGAAATTCCGCCGTACCAGCGACGTACTGGCAACGTAGCTTGGCAACATAGAGGCTACGTCGCCGTGACCTAAATGGTTCACTGGGAGTTGTAATTAGTGATGGGCGATACCGCTACGTGTCCTTTTCTCGCTTAAAACAGCTGTCGTTCAGCGAGAGAGAAAGAGAAACCAATAGTATCGCCCATCACTAGTTGTAATATGCTAGTCGAAAAAATGAATGTTCGTACCCTTGGTGATCCCGCGGAGATATCGCCACTGGAGACACCTTGAAATCGTCTTTTTTTTTCAATACAACTTTTTGTATTATGACTAAAAATGATGTAACTAGAACGAAAATGACTCCAAATGTGATTTTATTTATTTAATAACTTTAATAAGTTTTATAACTGTATAATAATTGCGCGCCCAATGAATTGGGCCTGACTACAGCGCCGTCTGCAGATTGGCTCTGTAGTTATACCGTGGGACACTGGTCTCCCATTAGAGTTAACTCAAATTCTATCAGTGTGCTTAAATTTAAGCACACTGATAGAATTTGAGGTACCCTGGCTCTTAGAAAGCAACATCGAAAATGTAGCCAAAATTTTGCTCATGAAAAAAACATTTAGAAACGTTTGAGACGTGGAAAAAGTTTATGTAAAATCATTAAATATTTAAAAATGTGATCGCGACCATTATTTGCACTCGAAATTGTTTATGATGAGAGAAAAATGCAAATCCGGGCGCCTTGGTACATGTTTCAAAATGAGCTCAAAGGGCCCAAATTACCCGAAAATCTGCCCCGATAGTCGTTTTTATTAACTTTAAGAGATTTCAGTGGGCTAAGGGTTGATAAAATCGCCTGTAACATTATTTGTCGATTAACAAAAATTACGTTTACAGACTGCGTTCCGCCATCGTTCCGATGGCGGAACGACGCAACGCGGAATTAACAAATGATCGGAATTCATGAATATCACAACATGATTGATATTTTATAGGAAATGATAAAAAAATTCAATGACCGGTTAAAAATCAAGTTGATTTCAGTTCAGGTACTAAATTTGAGGTGACAAGTAAATAATCAAACATTGTTTGATTTTTTAACATTCAACCTCAATATTGCAATTCATTATTTGTCTTGTGATCGTTATTAGTAATTTCAACAAAATTAAAAATGAAGTGAAATTCTTTAAAAGTGCAAACAATTCATTTAAAACTCGTTTGAAAAATTACTTCCAACATAGAATTCAAATTCTTCTGCTGGAATTGAGCCTTGTACGATAGCCATACTTTGAATCAATGATAAATTTGGAAAATTAAAACGCGAAAATGCCACGTGAGTTTCCTTTTCAACCCCCCCCCCCCCTTAAATTATTTTACGATATAATATACGCATTTTTGGGGCGTAAAATCTTGTATAATCCTAATCCCGCAAAGCGAGTGAGATTCTCAATAAAATCAACGCACCGAAAAGATGGAAATAAATGGCTATCCTTCAAATTTCGGAAGAACGTTGGCTATTCTATCTCACGAGTCATGAAAATAATTTGTACGTAAGGCTTCGGGGATCTATGCACTCTTTGGTGTCGCAATCATATACATGTAATAACCTCACTATGAAAAAATATATACATCAAAAGCTACAAAAATCACTATTAAGTATCTTTTTATTTGAATCGAAATTCGATAAAGTACCCCCCCCCCCTTCCCCTCCCACAGCTGAATAAACCTGAATACATTTTACTCTAATTTTTTAGAATTTATATTCAAAAGATTTGGAAAAGGTTCTTTAAATCATGAAAAAATCTTATGATTAAAATTGTCGACTTGGCAAAAAAGTGAAATTTATTTTCTGAACCTGAAAAATGCAGAAAATGAAATTAAGAATAATTGCACGGGAAAAAATTGGGGTATGCCGTAGCACAATGTAGAAATTGCTGCAGAACCGAGAGAAAGTGCTACTGCTGTGTGGTGATTTTACACCCAGCACGGTTTAAATCTGTCTAAAACTATCTAAACTATAACCGCGCTGGGTGTAAAATCACCACCCAGCAGTAGCACTTTCTCTCGGTTCTGCAGCAATGCCTACTTTGTGCTGCAGCATACCCCATTTTTTTTCCGTGTTTATACGAAAATTTACTCGTATCAATAGAAAAATTGTAAGGTTTCTAAATTTTAAAATTAAAAGTAAAAATTTGGAGTAGGAATTTGTATTACGAAATTCGGCGATTTCAAGTTTCGTGACGTAAGTAGTGAAGTCTGGTAAGAACAGAGACCTAAAAGTTATCTGCAAATAGCAACTTACACGCTGACAAACTGAAAAAACAAAATTTTTTTGCTGATAGATAAGAGAATGTGAAACCTTTTTAAAAAAAACCCTAATTTATTTTTTCAAAATCACCTGAAAGTTTTAATTTTTTCAGGCTAAACTCAAACATGTTGAGGATAAAATCCTAAAGAATTCTCCTAGTAACTGCGAACCTCATTAATTCCTTATACGATCTTCGAGTCCTTTAGAAAGGAGTCGAAATTGTAAGAAATTGCAATTTGCTAATAAAGATTACAAGATTTTTATATTTTAATTGATCCGCTTGAAACTAAAAAAAAACAGTTTTGCGAGAGATATTCGTTCAAATATTCTTTCCAAAAATTTTTCCGATACATTCATCATAATATTATCAAAAGTTAATCTGACTAGAGTAATAAACTTGAATATAATTTGAAATCACGTCTGAATTCATTACTTGAAAAAAAAAAAAAAAAAAAAAATGTTTGTAATAGTATATTTTATGACTAGGACCAGAGGCGTGGCTTTTTGGGTCAGACGCCTCGGTAGTTAATTGGTCCGAGAAGAAAGTCAAGTTTAAGGTCCGAGTTACAAACGATATTTTTTGCAAAACACGCACTAAAAAGGGACTTCCAGCACCTAAAAGTAGCATAGAAGGGGTACATTTACGACACGGCGCATCACGCACATATGAGCACAAATGCCTGCACATGCCATTCTCTCCCTACTTTACGGTAAGCATAGAAGAACAAAAACACGCCTAGAAGAACGGCGTCCACATCGAAACCGAATCGCCGGTCGTAAATGTAGGTCCTCTAGGTCGCTTTTGAGCTGCTAGAAGTGTCTTTTTAGTGCGTGTTTTGCAAAAAATATTTTTATTTGGAATAAGTGAGATTTTTATTGAGGTTCGGAATCACTAGGCTCAGGACAAATGCCTGAAAAGTCGAGGCTTTTCTCTGTAAAAGGCCTGCATAATTATAACGAGTTTTGTAAGTTTTGATTTATATCCGTTTTTCAGCGCATTGATATATATTAAATATATATTCTTATGATGATAAAATGCAGCAGGTTCGAAAAAGCACTCGGTGGTTAATCGTTGTCCGTCGTATCCTCGATGGCCGAGTCCCAGTTGAACTCTGTGACGCTCGGCCTCGAGAGTTCGCCGAGGTGTTGGAACCGTTTAACGAAATTCGGATCCCGGTCTCCGAAACGGTGGAATCGCTGGGTCGCCAGTTTTTTGGCGAAGTCGTAAAGTTCAAGATCAAGTTTGTTCAGCTTGCGCACCGCCTCAAGTTGCGTCGGTGTCAGCGTCGCCATCGTCGCGGCGCTCAACGTCGCATTGTGCTGCTCGAACGCCACCGCAAATTTCATATTGAACGTTTCCTCGAACGTGTATTGTCCCATCTGATAATTTCACACTCGTCAAGTTCATATAAAACCGAGTAATCATGCTTTTTACCCTGATTCAAGGAGTCTTTGATGAGATCTTGCATCGATTATGGATTAGAGGCTGTCCTTAATTAAGTAACGCAATTTTTTAGTATTTATTGACCTCCTCGCCCTCAAATATGTAATGTAACGCAGCCTAAAAGCGAAATATAAGTTTTTTTTACCTTTCTTTAAGTTTATAAACATTTATATACGTAAAACGTGAATAGATATTTATGCTACAAGGAAGAAAAAGAATGTTTCCAACGAGTGTTACGTTGCACACGAGCGAAGCGAGTGTGCAAATGTACGAGTAGGAATCATTCTGTTTCTCCCGTATAGCATATTCTATTTTTTCCCATGCATGAAGTGGCCACTTCATTTGGATGGAACGCAGGAACGAAATCTCCTTTATGAGGTATTAGTAAATTAGCGGGAATAATTATTTCTCCCACTTATTTGTGAGTAACCCAAAAAGGAAATTTCGTTCCTGCGTTTGATGCAAATAAAGTGGCCATTTCTATACATACATGGGAAAAAAGATGTTTTAATTAGAGAATTCAATAAATTCAGCATCAAATTTTTTTGAGTTCAGTTTAAACAGTACAAAATTACTACTAATTTATTTTTTACTATTTATCAAATTAAGTTCAGCTATTCAAAATTTTAGTAGAAAAAATTGAAGTTACAACTTCAAAACTATGCCCATTATAATTATAGGTCCCTTAAGCTGGCAGAGCTCCAATAACAGGACAATCTAAAAGTGAAGTACTAAATTCGAGTTATTTGAGTGCTAATTTAAAACGCAAATAAAAAATTTGTATCTACTTTTTTTTAAAAACTGTGGACATGCCTGCTAGCTTAAATTTAAGCTATCAGGAAATTATTCGATTAGGCAAAACTTGAGTAAAATAGACGTGAATAATTTAGTGCTAATTTAGTACACGAAACAAAAAATTACTGCTCAATTTTTTGAAAACTATAAAAATGCCTGCTCGGTGTAATTTAAGCTGGCAGGAAATCGTTCAATCAGGTAAAACCAAAGTGAAATCGACGTCAATAATTTAGTGCTTATTTAGTATACCCAAATGTAGCTCGCCAAACAACAATTAACATACTTTAGAACACATAGAAAGCTTACTACAGATTGAATGCGCGCCAACTTGGAACCAAAACCTGAAGCATGATTGAGTGAACTCTGAGTTAAGTACTAAATTCGAGCTTTTTAAGTTAGCACACGCCAACTCGAAAACACTCAAACTATGATTTTTCGTGTAGGAAAAATTTAGTGTTAATTTAGTACGCAAGAAAATAATTTAATGCCAAATTTTTTCAAAAGTTATGAGTGTGTGTTAAGCGGGGTCTACAATGGACGCAGAACGCTGAACGCAACGACGCAACGCAAGCTGGGCAATGTTGGTTTGCATTCAACTTTTGCGTTGCGTCGTTGCCTCGCAGACTCGAAAATACATAAACTTTTTTTTCGTTTAAGAATGATATAGTGCCAATTTATTACGCGAACAGACAATTTATTGTCAAATTTTGTTGCAAGCAATGTGAGTGTGGGCTAGTTTAATACAAATCGAGTTAACACGCGTCAACTCTAAAGCTCATTAACCATAGTTTTTGTTCAGGAAACATATATCTAATGTTAATATATTACAGTACAAAAATTGTATACTTGCAACCATGTATAATTATTGTAGTATAATTTTATTGATTCTGATAAAAAATACAACAAATCAAATAGAAAAAATTGTTTTCATTGCCTTTTTATTGTATAGTTATGAATAATTATTAATACTTAACAAATATTATCTTTTGTTTCTCACTTCTCTCGCTTTAAGGGGGGAACTACCTGTTGGGGCCAAAAAAAAGTACTTTTTTTGCGATTTATTTTTGGAAAAATAAAACGGTGTACAAAAAAACTGATATCGTTTATGTATACGGCAATGTTTCAAAATAAAAAAAAAACATTTTTTACATTATGTAACATAAAAAATTCATTGACTTTTGGTTAATTCCCGAAAGTCGTGTCGCCGCTGATATCGAAATTGAGCCCCTGAATGCAATAGCTCGCCGAGCGCTCGAAAACACGTAAAAGTATTGTCCGCGCGGTGACGTTAAAAGTCAAAAATTGGAAAAACGAAAAATACCACTCGTTAGCTTTTGAAAAATGAATGCATGTACCTTTTAAAACTTTCTTTAAAAATACTATAGTTTTCGTTAAAAAAAATAGTATTTGATTATTCTTCGATCTAAAAATCCATGTTTTTCAAAACTTACATCGCCGCTGAACAGTCATTTTTTAATGTTGAGGTTTTGTAAGTCAAAACTTTTTATAAAAGAGAAGAGCGATTATTTTCCCTTTTTGTATTTTATACAGCGCGTAGCCAAGAATGTCTCCAAAAAAACTAAGCGACAGTCAAGTTTAGACGTGAAAAACGACAAGTGTTGTGCGTCGAAAGAATGTAAATATAACTTTTTTACTGCAGTTTTACTTCTGCTTTAATATTCTGATTAAATTTTGAACATGCGGAGTCATTGATAGAAATGAGCATCATGCCGAAATCGCATCGATGTTCGTAAGTTGGGACACGTTTAGGCACGTAGGTTGGGACACTGTGAAATTATTAGGCGCTGCATATTTTGGATGAGTAAAATTTAATACGTCACATGTAATGACTTTTTATGTTCGGAATTGCATCAGAATAGCATCAGAAGTGTTTTTTTGTTAATGTGTGTTACATTTTTAATGTTTAACATTTATACGCGCGGGTAGAGGCAACAGCTGGTGCTAGAGTTTTTACTCGCCAAAATGTATCACTTTGGCTCATCACTGATTTTTTTTAGTATTTACCTATAAAATTACCTATAAATTACCTATAAATTACCTATAAAATTTTTATTTTTCAACGAAATCCATTTCTGTAAACGTAATGTATAGATCCTTATAATAGATTTCCAACGGTATATAATTTTACGCACAAACTTACCAGAGTTAAGAACGGCAACCGCAAAAAGAAACCTGTCCCAACCTACGTGCCTTTCCCCTATCAACATAATTTTTGTTTACTTTTGTTCAGGAAAGTCTAGCGTTGAATACAGTATCGAATAATTTAACAAAAGTTATTAACTAATGAATGTTTTTTTGATCCGAATGAAAAACCATGTTTTTCGATGTTCGCGTTGAAAATGTATCGAGGGAATTTTCGTTTTCAACGGGGTATTCGTGCTTGTCATAACCTTAAGTGAATTGTCGAACTTTTTGGAAAGTTTCAGTTCTCCGAAACTATGTTTTATATAAAACCCAGCGGGTTGAACACAAACGCGCAGCGCGATATGATAAATTTTTTGCTAGTATGACATTCTACGGAGCTCGCGCGCGCAAAATTCATCACATCGCGCTGCGCGTTTGTGTTCAGCCCGCTGGGTTTTGTATAGAAAATAATTTCTGAGAGGTGAAACTTTCCAAAAAGTTCGACAATACACTTAAGGGGGGTTTCTGCCTTGTGCAGCCTCAAAATCGTGCTTTTTTAAAAGAAATATTGTAGGAAACGTATTGAAGATAAACACTCAAAAATTTTTTTCAGTTATAGGTACAAGTTTATTGTATAAGTGAAAAAAGTTTCTAGTAAAAATATGTCAAGGGCCGGTGAGGGAGCCATTTTTCTCAAAAACACATTTTTTGACCTTGCGGAAGTAATTAAAGCCAAACGGATTGAGCAATGGCCACGAAATTATTCACAGTCGTGAATCAAAGGATTGGCAATGGCTGGTACTAGAATTTTTGAAAAATAATAACAATATCCTGTTTTACATAACAATTTGTATCGAAAAAAAAAAAAAAAAATTTTTCCATCCAAAATTTCATGACTTCCTCATTTTTCATTTTTTAAAAAATATTTTAGTACAGGCTATAGACAAAAGTATATAGAATAGGAAAATATTGCACTTTTATGATTTAAGTCATTTGAATCGACTGTAGGACTTCCGAGAGTAAGAAAAATTTATTTGGCGCCCCGCTATTGCTACACGGTACCCCCCTCCACGCCCCTTGACATATTTTTACTGGAAACTTTTTTCACCTATACAATAAACTTGTACCTATAACTGAAAAAAAATTTGGAGTGTTTATCTTAAACACATTTCCCACAATATCTCCTTAAAAAAAGCACGAGTTTGAGGCTGCACAAGGCAGAAACTCACCTTAAGTGAGTAATACGCCTACAAAGACCTGTTTTTTAACAGTAATTTTTTGACATTAAAATCTATTACACAAATATGGATTTATTAACACATTGTTTTACATATTTTAAAGAGTAAAAAAAAATTTGTGTAGATTTTTTTCACAACTTCCCGCGGAGATACGCCAGTCCGAAGAGGAAAGTGTTTTTTTTCGGTACCCACGATTCTAGCCGATCTACTGGGCCGATTGATCTCAAACTTTGCAAAATTTTTTTCAGATACACCTCTATGGTATGAACTAGAATCATAAATTTTCATGAACAACAAACAACATTTTTAAACAATTTAAGTTACAAAAAAATGTAAAAATCACAAGAAGTTGTGCCATTTATTATTTTATTATTATTTTATTATAATTCTAGTTCATACCACTCCTTAACACATGTTCTATAAGAATATTTTTGGATTTTGTGTTTTAGATAAGCCATAATCGAGTTATCGTGGGTACCAAAAAAAACACTTTCCTCTTCGAACTGGCGTATCTCCGCGGGAAGTTATGAAAAAAATCTACAAAAATTTTTTTTACTCTTTAAAATATGTAAAACAATGTGTTAATAAATGCACTTTTATGTAATAGATTTTAATGTCAAAAAATGACTGTTGAAAAACAGGTCTTTATAGGCGTACTACCCCCTTAAGATTATGATAAGCACGAATACCCCGTTGAAAACGAAAATTCCCTCGATACATTTTCAACGCGAACGTCGAAAAACATAGTTTTTCGTTGGGATTAAAAAAACATTCAATTATTAATAACTTTTGATATATTATTCGATACTGTATTCAACGCTAGACCTTCCTGAACAAAAGTAAACAAAAATTATGTTGATACGAAAACTATAATGTTTTCAAAAAAGTTTTAAAAGATACATGCATTCATTTTTCAAAAGCTAACGAGTGGTATTTTTCGTTTTTCTAATTTTTTACTTTTGATTTTGACTTGTAACGTCACCGCGCGGACAATATATTCGTGTGTTTTCGAGCGCTTGGCAAGTTATTGCATCCAGGGGCTCAATTAACGTAAAAGATCCTGGCCACAATTTTCAACTGGAATCATAAAAATAAACAATTTTTGTACTTTAGATGGTATTTATCTTAGATAGACTACGATCTTTGCAAAATTCGAACATAACCATGAAAATCTGTGACTGCCCAGTCAGCGTTCTTGATATCCAGGCCATAGCAAGACTTGATATCAAGTCTTGATGTTCCCTTGATATCCACTTGACTTCCATAGTAAGCCTTGATATCCGTTCGACGTCTTCCCAGTCAGCATTCTTGATATTCAGGCCATAGCAAGACTTGATATCAAGTCTTAATGTTCCCTTGATATCCACTTGACTTCCATAGCAAGCCTTGATATCCGTTCGACGTCACCTTCACCTCATGGTCAAGGTTTGCTATGTAATTGCCATGCATATGCGGCGGCTGTTGGGTATCCACTAAACGTCACAAATCTAGACTTGATCTCCACTTGTCATCAATCATACATCAAGGATGCTGACTGGCAAAAAAAAATTTTTTTTTCAACACTGATTTTGATGGTTAATGTTTAAATTTTGCTAAGATCGTAGTCTATCTTAAATAAAAAACCATTTTGAGTAAAAAAAATTGTTTGGTTTCATGATTTCAGTTGAAAATTGTGGCCAGAATCTTTTACGTTAATTTCGATGTCAGCGGCGACACGACTTTAACCAAAAGTAAAACAATTTTTTATTTTACATTATGTAAAAAATGTTGTTTTTTTTAATCTTGAAACATTGCTCTCGATATAAACGATATCAATTTTTTTGAGAACCGTTTTATTTTTCCAAAAATACATCCCAAAAAATAGTTATTTTCGTAATCGGGAGCTAGAGCCAATTTTGGCGAAGCCGTACGTTTTTGCCCGAGCCGGAGGCGAGGGTCAAAATAGGCAAAGCCAAAACGATTGCGAACGTAATTTTTCATCACAATAGCCTCAAAGTCACGTCCAAATGTCAGTTTTGAGGTTAGAGTGATGAAAAGTACTTTTTTTTCGGCCCCAACAGATAGTTCCCCCCTTAATCTTAGGTGGGAAGAGAAAAAAAATATTTTTTACGATTTCGTATATTTCAGAAACGTTTATGAAATCGAAATTCAAAAAAAAAACACACATTTCAAATTAAATGGAATTTGTTTTATATGCATGAGTCGATTTCTAAAATATTAGTGGTTATACCTTTAAATTCCTTTTTCCAAAACACATGTGCGAATTTGAGCATTACTAGCCACAAAGGGCGGATGTGCTACCAGGAAGTTTTAATGATTACACTCAAATTCGAACAACAATTTAAGGGTCCGCGGTCAAAAGGGGCTAACCAGCTTTTTGATAAAACTTATTTTCTTCGTCGATTCCATATATAAGAAAACTGCCTTATTGAAAAGTAGGTTAGCCCCTTTTGACCGCGAACCCTTCAATTATTCTATTCTTCATCTTTGAGAAACATATGATGCTCATTAATCGCATAATAACAAATAATAAAATTATGGGATGTGATAACAAACATCATAATATCATCGTTACCTTTTATGCGTGCGCTAATAGATATTTATGCTACAAGGGAGGAATGGAATGATTCTACGAGTGAGCATTTGGGCACGAGCGGCAGCGAGTGCTCAAACGCGCGAGTTGAATCACATTCCTCCCATGTAACATACAATATTTTTTTCCATGTATGTGTTCGAATGGCTGTTTACGATGAAACGCGTGACGCAGGCC
>JAPYZL010175632.1:0-40315 GCA_030522825.1 Platygaster orseoliae
CTGTTGGTTTTAACTTTTGTTTGTTCAAAAATGTCAATTTTTGGATGTGTTTTGATGCTGAATGAAAACTATGCCGTCATTACCCCCCTTTCCCCTAATTATTAATCTTTTTTGGAATTTCTATACATTGATATTAGTACTTTTGTAGATCGCCAAATAAACTTTTCAATTTCAATAATCTAGAAATCAAACTTCATTCGATTTTCAGTAATTATTCATTCTAGGAAAATTCTATACATAGATTTTGAGTGTTTAACAAATATTTTGTATTTTCGTATTTATTAAGTTTTTTAGCTTTTCCAGTGTTTTTTAAAATTAAAAAAAATTTAGCAACGATGCAGAATAGATAGTGACTTGAAAATCACAAAAATCAATAATTATTTCACGAAAAATGTATATAAAAAATGTGCGACACTATTAGACTACAAAGGTTTCAAAATCTAAGAATCCAAAAATTCGTGAAATCGAATGAAATAAGATTGTCAGAGATTGAAAACTATATAATCTTAAATAAAATTTGTATTTGGAAAAGTCCCTTCTGTAAATTATTTTCGCCTATTCCTTCGATTTCAAATATTGATGTATTTTTCATGAACACTGTTTCACTCGATTACGATTCTCTACCACAATATTGTTTAGTTCAACAATGTGGAAACAAAAATTAATCAAATATTATGAAAAGTTTCTATCCTATAAACGAGTTGAAAATTGTCTAAACTTTGTATACAGGGTGTTTCAGAGAATTCAGAGTCCCCGCAACTACCGAAAACCATGGATTCTTTATAAGAATCTAAGACGATTTTTCCTTTACCACTTTTTACAAAACTCAAAATTCAAAAAGTTATTCAAGTTTGAAATTTAAACAATGAATGCGCTTTTTCGAGGAGTGGGGATAAAAACGAGTAAAAACGTTCTTTGCCACTTTTCACAAAATTCAAAATCAAAAAAGATGTTCGAATTCAAAATCTGAGAAATCTGGTTGGTCGAAACTTCCAACTCGAATATCTTTTTTGATTCTCAATTTTGTGAAAAGTGGCAAAGGACTTTTCGATTCAGAAAAATATGAAGAAAATTTGGATAAAGTTTGGTCCGTGATTTTTATCCCCACTCCTCGAAAAAGCGCATTCATTGTTTAAATTTCAAACTTAAATTACTTTTTGAATTTTGAGTTTCGTAAAAAGTGGTAAAGAAATAAACGTCTTAGATTTTTATAAGGAATCCATGGATTTCGGCAATTGCGGGGACTCTGAAACACCCTGTATAATTCCTATACACGTATAGAACTTTTCGGATAATTACGGAAAAATGCAGAGGCGTAGGCAGAACAAATTTTCTGGGTTTTTCACGAAAAAATATATACATTTTTCATTCAGAATTTCATAATTTAGAATCCTTGAAGATGTGGTTACGAGACTACGACTTACTAATTTTTTTGAAGTCCAGATTTGCGTATTTTTTTATGTTCGTTCAAATTAATTATTGAGATTTTCAAGTAAATGAGATTAGAATTTTTATTTTAGTGTTTTCTCATAACTCGATAAATTTTCTTATTTTACTATGGATTTCGATACATCAGCCTTCTAGAATTTGATGCTCTAGAAATGAAAGTTCTATAACTTGAATATTTCCATAGATATTTGAAAAAATTATAGTTCAACAGATTTAAAGTTTTCGATGCTATAGTATCGGAAATCTCTTGTTGTCTATATTACATTTTGATTAATATATATTGTTATTAGCTACAGTTATTTTATTTCTTACTTAAAAAATATTTGGCTTTATATTCCATACAGACAAACATTCAGGATTATAATTTTATTTCAGAAACAATTTCTTCTCAAGTTAGGATAATTGTTATTTTGAGTTAGAAAAACTAAAAACACTGGACCTAGTTTGAATTGAACTGATTAATTGATTAAGTATTGTTTTTTTATCATCATCACTTTGGTCTATTTTTCGTGAAATAATATTAAGAAAATTTTTTTCATATAGTTTTTCAGTAGATATGGAAAGATTTCTTGTATTTGTTCTTTTTTTTAGTATTTACGAAAATCAAAAGGCTTTTTAAGTATTTTCTAAATTTCTACTCTTTTCGTAGATTTTTATATACCAATTCTCAAAACTCTATGCTCTAGAATGCAAATATAGATAGATAAATAGATAGATAGATACATCAAACAGATAGATTTGCAAGAATTTTATGAATTTCGGGGATATTCATAGCTTTACGTTAATTTTAAGTATTTTCTATGTCCCTTGATTTTTTTATGTTTTCAGTATTCAGAAGGTTTTTCAACGTTTGTTAGTATTTTCATTCATTGATACTATTTGTTCAGATTTTTCAAAAACGCAATTTTTGCAAATAATTCAAAAATGCACAGTATTTTTCAGAAATTATATGCTTCGAAAGATTTTCTAATATTTTAATGAATTCCCGTTTTAATTGTTTACAACTTCCTTTCCGAATTTCGAAGTCTTTAGACTTTTTGAATTTCTGTAGATTCTGTCTTCTGATAAAAATAATTCTTTTTTTTCTACGTTTTCTTTTAAAAAACGTTTGGCTGAATATAGTATTATAATTTAGTAACAGGAAAAATTCCTTTGAAGTTATAATAATTGTTATTTTAAGCTAGAAAAACTAAAAACTGTGGAATTGCTTCGAACCTTACTCATTTTATGATATATTATAGTTATTGTTATGCATTTTTTGTTATTATCCTCACTTTTATCTATTTTTCTTAACATAATAAATTTATCTCGAATTTCGGGAGGGCTATGAACCCCCAAAAACTCTCATCTGCCTACGTGCTTGGAAAAGTGGCTTTTCATATTCTGAAAACTCCCATACAATATGTTAAAACTTGCATACACAAGTATGCAAAAACTGCGATTCTTTTTTTCAGTCCAACGTATCTGACTTCTTCCTCCATATGGACATAACAACGGAGCCTAGCCAGACGCAACAACTTGAGGGTTGTACGATAAAGCTCCAATTCTGGCAAAGATTCGCACTTTCGAGCATTCGCAACGCACTTGGCGGAGTTATTAGACGTCCGATGACGATTCATCAGCCACGCACACCCTTCGATAACAGTCATCACTATGGATTTTTCTGCTCTCGAGGGGACGTCGACAGCGAAATCTCTCCCTTGTTCACACCTCCCCGTCAGCCGTAGCTTTTCGCCCCTTTTCACGTCCCGCGAGCGGGAGGTGCAAAATGCGTATGCATTTCACGCTGCGAGGGCTTCCCGAGTTTCCTCTCCTTTTCTCGGTCCCTTCGACTTCCGATCCCCGATGGGATTCGCTCCCAAGTGCCTTAGAACGTGGAGAAAAATAGAAATGGAAATCATCTAGCGCTCGTATTCATTGAGAAAGGGAAAATGCGCGGAAACAATTCAGGAGGGAGGAGAACACACCGAGTGAGAAAAGTTTCTAGTGATTGCGGGGAGAAAAAAAGTGGTTCATGCCAGTATAATGGATAAGGGGGGAGGTAAAGTTGACCGTATACGTTTTCATACCAAAAGGTCACAAAGAAACATGAAAATTTTTTTAAAGAAATCTAATTATTATCATCTTTTGGTATAACCAACTGTACTTGTGCACACTCTTTCTTTTTTAGCCAATTTTCCGTAATCACAATATAAATAAAACTTTTGCACAACTGAGTACATATTCTTACGCCCACTGCAGAAAACGTGTTGTACAGTTCTTTTTCATTCCCATTCCATTCAGAGAAGATTCAGGAAATAAAAAAATAAAAAAAATAAAGAAAAAATAAGGAAACAAAAAAAACAATAAATAATAAAAGAAAAAAAAAGAAAAAATGAAAAAAAGTTTCGCGCTCGCGAAAAAGCTGTGGTAATTGCTGACCTTGACGCCTCTGAGGATCTCATATCGCGTCTGGAAAATCAATTAAGCCGATGAATATATATTGGCTGCTTGAGGCGGCGCGTCTGTCGCGCGTTAATAATGTATGACGTATATTTGCCGGTTCGCTCGGGGCTGGCAAAGCCCACGGACTGCGCATTCGTCGTTGTCCCGAAAACTCTCGCGATTTCGTCGTAAACTCGACAATGCATACGATTCCTGATTACGGCGCGATCTTCTATTAAAATTCAGATGAATTACATTTGTAGGAATGTCTCGGCTGACGTTAATTCGCGAAATATGAAACTCGGGGTTGAGTTGGTAGCGAGGTGTGTTATTTAAGGAAAGATATTTTTAAAGAGTTTAATCTTAAAACTGACAATTTGATGAGATATCTTAACATTTATTCTTAAGTTTGTTTTTAAAGAATTAACTAATGTACTGGCAAAAAAAGTACAGTAATTTCTCGGCATACGCATACCTCACGCCAAAAAAAAACGTATTGCAATAATCTTGAACGCCGTTTTCCCCACGCACGAACATAACGCCGACAAATGAGCCGACATTAGATTTTGTGCTCTCTCGCCCGACACACCCACACTCCCACAACTGTCTTGGGGTGTTTATGGGTCACTTGTCACAAGCACTTTATCACGACTCTATGGGAATCATGCGATTCCATTCCCAAACGTTATAACTCAATTCGCGACCGCGAAAAAATACACCAGGAAAACACGCGACTCTCGACGAACCGAAATATTCTCGAACCTTATCGACGTGCTGGGAAAAATCGAAACGCTGCGTTATCTTGAAACTTTCTCGAGCTGTAAATAACGCATTAGACGACAAGGCCCGCGACGAATAAAATGATTTACGCGGTAAAAAACGGTGGAAGGTGAAAATTCTTCAACGGCATCGAGATTACAGTCGATGACGATGACGATGTTCTGAGTGTGTTGGAGGTAACGGGAGAAAATGATTCTGGCTTTACGGCGCATACGAATCGTCTTGATTTAGAAAAGTGCTTCGGCGTTAATGGTGCAATATTGCTTCGGACAAAGTGAGGCTTATCGGTAGGTATTTTATTCGTTTTTTGAGTCGATATGGTTTTTTTAATTTCGAAATTCTGAATTGAGGACATCAAAAAGCAAAAATCAATAATGAAGATTGTCTTTTATTACTCGATGAGACGTTCTTGAAAAAAATTGGATATGATTGAAATTCTGAAAAAATTGTGACGTTGATTTAAAAATGAAGATCTTGTTGAGGAGTAATCGAGAAAGTTTATAATTTATTTTCCTGAATTTATCTTATGATAAATATATGATGTATAAAATTATTATTTCTTATTTTGTACTGGAACATATTCGTTCTAAGATAAGTTTTTAAGAATATTATGACTGTCTATTTGTTTGTTGCAAACTCGAAATACTGCGCGTTGCAAACAACAATGACTTTTATAAAACTTGAGTGAAAAAACTTAGATTCAAACTGGGATTGAATCTCCAACCACTTGAAATTTTCATGGATGATTTTCAGCGCAAACAAATAACAGTTCTTCAAGACTATTTTTTAAAGAAAATTGTTATAAAAGAAGTAATATCTACTCGAAAACAAAATTTTCAAAGTTAAATAATTGTCAACAATTTGAATCAGAACAATAAATTTTTCCTTTTATTGTGTTCATACTAGTTTTGTACTGTCCGTGTCTGAGAAATGATATGTGCTTGTGATATTCGTCTCGAGGTTTGGTTGATAAAAATTTGAAGGCTGTTTCATGGTTTTTTCATGTTTTTCTTCAAGTTTCTAAACAACGTAAAAAAAGAATTAAAATTGATTGAAAGTAGGGTTGGTGAAACGCGATTTTTTCGGGTTCGTCAAAGACTTGTGTAACCGGGGAAACGAGAGTTTTGAATATTTTATTTGTTTGAAATATGCAGAGTAATGTTTTAAGTCTTGAATATTAATCTGAAAACCTAAAGAATGAAATGACATCGATTCCCGATTATTTTAATTGATTTTTATCAAATTTCGTGAATAATGTATAGTAAAATGTTGAACGTTACAAAAATTTCTAAAAATAAAGAAAAATCACATTTTGATAATGAAAAATGTTTCTGATAAGTTTTAAGTTATTTTATTCTGGATTTTTTTTTTTAATTTCTCAAATTATTTTATCGTTGAATTTCTTAATTGTATGTATAAAAATGTTTCCTTTTTTTTTCATAAAATCTTGAGATCTTAAAAACATAAGAAAATCACAGAAAGAACAAATGAGTAGTACAAAAAATAACAAAACATCTGAAACTCGAAAACATTTTTATAGAAAAGTTTATACGGCATTAATTTGAAATTATACATCGAAAATTCTATAGTTCGTCGATGATTCTTTTGGATTACGAAATTTGTTGAATTCAAGACAATATTTTTTTCAGAGAACTCTGTAGTTTGTGCTTATTGAAATATTTCTCCTTAATAATCATGAAAATTTTATTCTTTTTAAATAAAAATTTACAAAAATTTATAATCATGAAAAAGTCATAAAAGATGATAGTAAGCCAAAGAAATTTTTATCAAATTTGTTAAGTTTTTAAAAACTTGTAGTATTTTTATAATTTCAGGAATTCAGAAAAATCGAAAAAACGTTTAAAATCTCGAATATTGTTCATAATTCTTCCAAATTCAAAAAATGTGTCGATAAAAATTTTGTAGATTATGCAAAATTTCCTAAATTTCGTCAAACAACGAAAACCGTGGAATAATGTTGAAATTTTTCCAATTTTGAAAATGTTTTCTCGTCTCGATCGTACAGAGAAAGTAGATATTTACAGACAATTAATGTTTTTAATTAAATCCAGAATCTGAAAAATGTTAATATATTAAAAAATCTTTAAAGATTATCAACAAAAATTTTTTTCTCGTCTATCTATTGACACATTCACTATACAGCAAGTAATTTTTTATAATACTTATAAGTTCTAGAATAAAAATTTAAAGGAATACTAAATTAAAAGCTTTTTTACAATCTAACGTATTTTGTATAAGGTACATCCTCGATTTTTTTGTGAAACTTTTTACCGAAAATCTGATATTTAGAAATTGATAATATTTTCATATAAAACTAGAATCCAAAATAATGTTGATATATTTCAAAATCTTCAAAGTTTCAAAAAACATTTTCTTATGCATCAATATTCACATTAAGTATACAGCGAATAATTTTTTATAAAACATTTCATTTTTATAACAAGCTTTTAAAAAAATTCTACATTGAAAACTTTTGTACAATCACATATATTGTGTATAAGGTATATCCTCGATTTTTTGTGAAACTTTTTTCCGAAAATCTGATATTTGTAAATTGAAAATATTTTTATAAAAATGTCGATTCTACAAGAATGTTGATATATTTTGAAATATTTTAAGTTTCAAAAAACATTTCTTTTATGTATCGATTGTCACCTTGAGTAAACAGCAAATAATATTTTATAAAACAATAAATTTTTATAATAAACTTTCGAAGAAATACTACATTAAAAGCTTTTGTTCAGTCTCAAATATTGTGTATAATATAAGGTATATATCTTCGGTGTTTTGTGAAACTCTTTTTCTAAAAATAATGATTCCCAACATTCACATATGTTTTTTGATTATCTTAATAAATTCAATTTTCTACAAATATTTCGTTCACCACGATCACTGTAAATTTAAAAAGTGCAATGCACAGTCAGAAATCACATATTTATCTTCTGCACAGTATAATCTCGATTCAAGACCACTGTTCATTTATCTTGTCATCGAAAAAACCTATTCAGCTAATTTTTGTCAATTCCCCTGACAACAGTCATTAAACTAAAAAGCCATCCTCGACACGCCTTACTTCTACAAAACTTTTGCTTTAACGACGCCCGTCAAAATTTTCCAGTCTCAGAAGACAACAAGATACCCAATTAATTTCACTTTGAGAGCACTAATTAACTTCTCCCAAAATATACGAAAACGCTTGGAAGGAGCTACTCGAGGGCCGAAATTCCCGCTCGGATATAGTTCCAATGTTGAAATTACGCTCGAAATGATTTTCGGTTTCAGCGAACATTACATTATCCGCAACCGATTTTGCCTTCAACCATTTCCAAAGTTTGCCTCGAAAAAATGAGCATCTCAGCGTTACGTGGTCGTGAAATTTCCTCGGAGTAATCAAACGAAACTCGTATTTCAAGAGCACCGAGCAAATTTTCGTTTTTCCCTTTTATCTCGAATTGCTCTTCCGAGATAAGGCCTTTTTACGCAGGGCAGCGGATGAAAGGATTTTTATTAGCCAACATGTCTGTTTTTGGTTTTGCATATTGATGAAAGCCGAGAATTTTTACGATTGATTCGGCGATTGGAAAATATCTGTGCGTCGTGTTGCGTGTGTTGCGTGGTGTTTTTATTGAAAAAAAAAAAAAAAATATGGAAAACAAAGAAAGGATCTCGTGCCGTCAGCGAGGTATCGTTGTCTGATGATCCGCAGTCATTAGCGACTTCGCGCAGCGATGAGCTTAACGATCTTGTTATCTCGAGCGAATTTCGCAGAGTGATCCGGATGCACTTCGATTGATGTCGAGCGTTTCAGCTTGTGGCAGTTTCGGTACACCCGATATCACCCATCGTTATTTAAATAGATCCACAGCTATTTATACTCCTTAAGCTGGCTCATTTGTTTTGAGTAACTTTGCTGATTATTTCACAAGTGCACTTTATTCTAAAAATTGACGTTTTATGAAGTTGAATCGGATTAATGTTATCAATGCACAGACATTAAAATAAAGCTCATGCCAGGTCAACTTGAACATTTCACAGAAAAAAAAGGTTTTTTTTTGCAGCAGTAAAATGTTACCATGAATACGATAAGACAATGCAAAGAGTGCGAAATAATTATATTTATGATTTTTGGCCTGATGATGTGGCCAGTTACTATACACATAAGAAAAAATTGTCAGAATATAGTTCACCCGAACCAAACCATTCTACCATGCCATGAATCACAAGAGATTCTCAAAGGCTCCATGAAAATTACAAAACCTTCCCCCAAACTCCAGAAACCCATCGACACCGTCGCATCTTCGTTAATACTGCACTCGCATTTTCCAAGATACTTGGCTAAAGTCGACCCGACATTCTTCCACGTTATAAGGATCAAAAGTCCTTATCAGATTGGCCGACCCTAACAAACTATTGCGTCGCGATGACTCCCTGAATATTTCTGCGCCTTCTTTCTTCTTCCGCTCACCCAACAAAAAAACCCACCTCCCCGAACCTCCCCCGACCGCCGAAACCACGATCCCACAATCGTCATTCGAATTGTCAGCTTTAACAGATGACACGATGAACTCTGCGGAATCTCGGCAAATACCAAAGGTAAAAGGGGGTAAAGTGGGACAGGTTGAAAAAAAAAAGAAAACTCTGACAGACGCCGAGGATCAAAAAGTCCTTATCAGATTTGCCCTGGACTGCGCGGGGGTTGTGTGCGAGGGGGGCGGGGAGGGGGTGGGTTTGTGAGGTCGGAGCTCGGGGCAAGACGACTTCTTGAATATTTCAGAATCGGAGGGTCCTGAGTGCGGCCACAATGCCCCGAACGCACTCGAGCCACCCCCGTACGCATCGCCCAAGACCAAGACATTAACGAGGGCATCGTTATGACTGGCTGATTTGAAAAAAGAAGAAGAAAAAAAGAGGGGCCGGGGGCATTGAAAAAAAAACTTGGAGACAATGTTCCCGGGAGCTGAGTGGAACACGCGGAAAATAGAGAAACCCGTCCGGCTTCTCTTTATTGGTCAAGTACTTTTATAATTGATTGCCGGATTCTGGAGTTTCGAGTGTATCCTCGGCTCCGCACTTCGGCAATAATTGCGGGAGTAATAATTCAGGGATTTTTTCCTTTAAGCGCGGGAAAATGTTCGGCGCGGGGGGAGGGGGTGGTCTTTTTTACTGTAGGAGAGGTTTTGAGAATTCGGAAGGAGTTTTGGAAGAGGGACTGAGTACCCAAATCTGGTTGGAAACTGCAATCGGTTATGTGATTTATGAATGATTTAGAAGAGACATGGAATTGTTTTGAGAATTTTGAAAATGGAGTTCCAAGTTTGAAGTTTTGAATAAGAAACTTTAATAACTATGAATTTATGATAAGAGGGAGTTTTTGATTCCACGATTAATCAATACGAAAATCTTCAAATAAAATTACTTTCAAGGAAACTCATGCTTCATCAAACAAATATCAAGACATCATATAAAATAATAACACTAAAATTCATTAAATTTAATGTTACTAAGTATCATAAAGAAATCCTACAATAAATTGAATGTCACTCTCACTTTTTCCGAGTTATCCCGTAATAGTGGATAAACCAGCGGTTATCTCAAGAAAAGCAATTCCGTTTCGACTCGAGTAACCCAGGAATATCTAGCCTGCATCGTAATTAGCTTTTCCGCAGTAAAAGCTCGTTGAATTATCGCGTCGCTCGGTTTTAAGGTCGAACAATAAGTCATTTCCATTCGCGATTAAACGAGCTCTCGCAAGAGAGCCGAGGCCATCGTTTGTTGAATCCGGAGAAGTCGGGATTTTTCCACGCGGCTAAAGCCATCCGCGTGGAGGTGAGAAATTGCGTATACATTCGTACGCAATGCGCTTCGACCTTTTTGTCGTCGCCCAGTAACGCGCGTGTAAAATCCCATTGTCGTGGACGAGACGAAAAACTAATAAAGCCATCAAGCACCTTCTTCTTGAGAAGACGTGTCTTCGAGATGAAGGGTACTTCTCGTTAAAGTGGGTCATTGCAATGGTAAACCATTGGTACAATCGTGTTTGAAACTATTTGAAACGAGATGGAATCTATTGTGCAATAATTTTTTGTGTATTGTTGACTTTTTGCATAGATTTATTGTACATACAGATTTTCGTGCAGCGGTTGATTTTGCATAATTTTTGGGGCAAATTTCAATTATACCTTGCAATAAAGTCGTTGCAACAATAGATGAAAAATCTGAATTGTGTACACAGTGATTTTTATTGTTTTAAAAAATGATAAAATTCTTACAGGAATCAGAAACTTTTTAAAAGAATTTCGTTTTCTATAAAGTCGACCTTATAAAATTCTTATTCAAAAAATTTTCTTAGAAAGTGACATTAAAAAACCATATAGGAAAAATGTTTCTTATGAAAAAGAGTTACACTTTTATAAAAATTTCAAATTCTTTTGAAAAATCAAAAATAATTAAGACGAAAAATCAATATTTGTTCAATATTTATGTATAAAATATTTCGCAAAATCTTGTCAAAAATACGTTATTGATGGAATTTCAACATTGAACACGAAGAATAAAGGAAACTCTGAAAATGTGATCATTAACTGAAATTGAAAAATACAAATAACCTGAAAAATTTAGCAAGACGTTGTTTTGGAATAACTTTTTGAATAGTCAAATACCTCATAAAAAGATATTTTTTTTAAATTTCGTACAGAAAAAAATGTGTTTGAAAAAAGTATTTCCTAAAAATTCATACAGAAAGTAGAATTTAATAAGAAAAACTTTTCTTATAAAAGGTTTTCATTTTCAAAAAGTTTTTCTTATAAGAATTCTAAAATGTCGATCTTATATAAATTTTTAAAATGTTTTTATAAGAATCAAAATCACCGTTCTTTAATCATAATTTTACAATTATTTAAGGTGAAACTGGAATATAGAGTAAACAAATGAGCACTGAAGATTCATGGAAATTAGAGGTTTTGGCATAAGTAACTCAAAAAAGAATTTTCAAATCTACAGATGAAATTGAATTACTGATTATTTAAATATATCTTTACAAAAATTTTTCATTTGCAATAATATAATTCTATAAGTTTTAATAATACACCGATATGAATTGTGCAATGCGAAAGATTTTTCAGTTTGTTATAAACATGAAATCAGCGAAAATTTTTATTTGCTTGCAAGTGATAAAAAACCTGATACAATTTTGTGATGTTATAAGTGTTCTAAATATAATTACAGGAAATTTTAGTTTCTGTCCGGTAAATTAAAAAGTATTGCGAATTTTCTTCTCTAGATAAAATTTTTTTGATTTTGTCAACCATGAAAATCGAGAATTTACATAAAATCATTGATAGTTTTATCTTTTTGTGAATATTTATGGCTTACCGTTTTAAGACATGTTTTTTAACTGCTCTTCTGAAATTTTTGCATTTTCAATATGAGATAATAAAATAAACTGTTTATAATTTATAAAGAAATTCAGTATGGAAATTTTCTCTACTTTATTGAATATAGAATTAAAAAATAATTTTAAATCAAATAATTCAATAAATAAATAATTAAATCAATAAGATATTTATATTTACTTCAAATAATTATATAAAAAGAATTGATTTATTTTGAATGTAAATTTAAATTATATTTATTTATATGAAATTGTATACATAAAAAGATTGAATAAATTATTAAAATCATCAAATAAATAAGTGAATTAAATTTAAAATAATGTTTGAAAAGTAATAGACGTTATTAGAAGTTGTATTTGAATTAATATATAAAATATAATGAATTAAATAAAAAATTTGTTGAGAATATACTGAGGGTATCAAGATCGTTTACTTTTTGCAATCGTGAATAAGCTGTGTTAGTTTATATACATTTCTATAAAAATATACGATTTTCTGAAAAGTTTCCAGATTTCTTAGATTCTTGAATTAAAGTTATTCATTCGTTATGAATACATAAATAATGTAACTCGTTTTTCATACATCTAAAGAAAGTTTCGAAAATTCAGGTCAGCTCACTACACTTTATGAATTATTAAATTTGCAAATAAGAGAAATTTTGTTTAATGACTTATATAGAACTGTAGTTTCCAAAATCTTCGAAATATTTAGGTGTTTAGCCTCAATAAAAATTTTGAAAAATCTGTGGATGTCATAGTCATTACTGGTAGCGATTTACAAAAAGTAACTAAACATTTTTGTTGTTGAATAGTCAGGTATCTACTGAGATTTTGGAAAAATTTACATACGTTTTCAGAGGTTTATTAAGAAGATGTTGTATTTTTTTCGAATTTACATACATGACCTTTGGAGGGATTTCAGAATTTTTTTAGTTTTTACTCGAGATAATAGGAATGATAATTCCCTGCGATTCCAAAAATGCTTCTTTATTTAATTTATTTTTATAATTTATACGAAGAAGAACAAGAAATTGAGAAAATGATCCAGAGTTTTTAAGTAATAGTTAATGTTACTTCAAACTTTGAATTAAAATAAACTAGCATTTTCGAAGAATTTTCGATGATTAACAAATATATGATTATAAATATATTTATTTTCACAAGTTGTAGAAAAAATATCAAGAGAGTATTCAGGTAAATTTTGAAATTTCTTCTACGATCCTGAAGTTCTAAACGTTTAAAAATAAACGAAATAGAAAAAAATTCTTCCCATTACTTTTTTTACTTAAATTAATAAATAGTTTTTGAAATCAAACAATTATTATCAAACGTTATTAACTTATTTTTACTCCAATTTCAGGTGGAGCTGAAAAACAAATTTTTAATCATTTTCGTTTATTTCTTAAAAGTTTGAAACCACAGGCACATAAATTTATCGAAAATTTCAAAAAAAGTCATAGATCGATAGGGTTCATAGAATTTTTGATACATATTGTGGAAAATAAAATATACAAATTTTCATCAACAATAAAAAATAATGACTATATTTAAAGTATGATAATATAAATATATATTTAAACCGTCGTGTAAAACGAATTTTGGCGTTTCGGGAAATCACACCTTACAATAAAAAAAATCATCCAAAAAATAAAATTAAATTAAATAAAAATAAAATAAATCATACTCAATCATACTTAATCATACTAAATCATACTTAAATAGGCATATTCAGGAAATCATACGTGAATCTATTCCACATGCGTGACACGTACTCGTAGAGAGCCAAAGTTTCCGACGCGCATATGAGAGGACCTGAATTTCGCGGCGGCGGTGGCTCTTTCAGGTGTTCCAAATGACGAATCGCCAGGACACTCTCGCGTATTTTTCGCTTCTCACGCTTCGAGCACAGTTATTCCCTAGGATTACGGGCCCGAAAATTACAACTCGTGCAGATTTGTTGACGCAAGTACTCCCAATGAATATTTCATGAATTATGCAACTTGGCGACTTGGCACGTTTCGCGGTCAACTTTGAGTTCAATCGCGGTAATTTCAGCTAAAAAATATCACGTAACGGTTATGTTCACTTGTTTCCGGATATAGTGTGAAATTATGGAATGTAGCTTGAAATTGAGAGAAAGGTATCATTTCAAAAGTATTATTCCTGTTTGAACTTACTTGTCCTTGTTATTTTTATGACTTATTTTTATATAATTTGTAGGAATGAATGTCAAGATATAAAAATAAAGGCGTTATGGCACTCAATAAATTCAAGTCGATGATTTTGGACCACAAATCGAAGTACATATGGAATCGCATTCACCTCGGGTAGCACGATTTAAATCCGAGTATCATCATTCATAAGCAAAGCGTTGTTTCGGGGCATTGCGAAAAACGAGAGAAATATTTCTCTCCCGAGCGTGAGGAGAAGTGGATTCGGCACCGAACCACTTGTTGCGAGCCCGCTTTTTTTGTCCTAAAAGTCACCGAGAGCTTGTAACGTGAAATTAGAATCGTCGCTATTCATTTCCTATTCCTTTCATTGAAATGTTTAAGCCGCGTCTCAATTGGAAACGAATCTAGAACCTCTAATTGATTTGTAAATTATTGCCTTGGTTACTGTTCATTGTGAACAAATGAACAAAGAAAAATGGTTTGGTTACAGCAACCATTGATTTAGTAAAATATAGACCCACCAAAATTTTGGTTATGGCAACCAAAACTTTGAAAATTCAAAACAAACAATTTCTAATTACTTATTGTTAGTATAAATTCTGAAGTTTGTCATTAAAAAACCAACTGCTTTATTTTTTTTGAAGGATATGTTATGACTCGACGTGAACGCACGAAAAAGCTCAATTCAATCGATCCAACCCCAGCCCGAAAACTTGGGTATATCCGGCAATCTCTAGATACACGAATGAAAAATACCCCTGACCGGATGTCACCTCATCTTACCCACCATCAATTGCACTTTATTTATCACAATTTACCGACATTGATTTATCGCTACACAAGAGAGCAACATATTTGCGGGCATCATCGCAATTTACATTGGCCATCTCTCAATGTAACCGTCTCACTTAACGACCCACGTTCGCGGATTCGAGAACCACCGCTTACGAATAATTGGCGCGATTTTTCAAACCACGCCGAACTCATGGGGTTTCAGAAAAACGCGATTTTTCACGAGAACTTCCAACTCAGAAAGACGTCGCGCGTCCAGGAGTCGGACCATAAGAGTGCGTGGAAATTTGCGAATAGAAACCATCATGGACCAAAATTTTTTTTTTAGTCGTAGAAGAGTAGATGAAAGTGTGCATTTATGTCTGTTATCACTATTAATCGACGAATTTAAATAAAATGCGAGTGAAACGATTTATTTAGTCATGAAAAAAAAGTTAGAATCAATAACAATCCACAGTATAAAAAACAATAAAATAATGATGTTGACAAATAATATTAAATTAAATTTGAAAGACGGATAGAAAAAAGTTTAATGTGCATTTTCGGAACTAAAAAAACTCATAACTTTTTATGCTACAAACTCGATAATAGCAATAATCCAAACTTCAAAAAAATCATTTCGTGAACAAAATTCTACTTTTAAATAATTGGCAATGGTCAAGCAGAAAAAGAATTTTTTTAATTTTTTGAACTCAGTGATTAATGAACAAAAAGAAGAATCTACGAAAATGCTAAGAAACTCGAAAACTTAGTGACTTTTTTTTCAAAATAAGGTACGAAATAGTAAATTGTAAAATCTCAACATATACTCAACAATGAAAAACCTAATTTTGGAGCATTGAATTACAGAATTGTATAAATATTCTAGATTTATACGACAAATCTATGAATATGCTAGAAAGCCTAACGAAGTTTTAATAATTCTAGAAACAAAAAGAAGAATACAAGTAATCTATTGAATACTCAAAATCTTTGAAGATGTAATTTTTTTGCATATCTATGTAAATACTGTAAAATCTTTACAATATCGAATTCAAGAGCATCTAATTCCAAAAAATATATAGCTATATACATAAATACTTGAAATAGAAAATAAAACTATAAAATATTTTATAATTCCTTTTATGAAAAAACACTGCAAGAAATACTATAAAAACTATTGATATTCAAAAACTATGTAGATATAATTTTTAGATAAATTTGATGAATTGTTAATTCGAGATGACAACTTTCTAAAAATCTGTATAAATCTATAAAGATACCGAAAATTCTCAAAATTGTATGCATTTGAAACAATTGAAAAAATAAGGTAAAAGAAATCTGCGTGAGAGTTGCAGTTTTCTCAAAGATCAATCAAAATACTGAAAATCGTTGAAATTTTTAATACTACTGCATCAACTCCAGAAATATTGAAATACATCTACAGAAATACTGTAAAATCTATTCAATATCAAATTTGAGAGCATCCTGTTCTGAAAAATATATAGTTATCTACAGAAATAATAGAAATTTATAGAAATACCAGAAAATATTTCTTTATTCCTTATATGCTAAAAAACTGCAAGAAAGACTATAAAAACTATTGATATTCGAAAACTATGTGGATATAATTTTGAGAAAAATTTATAAAACTTTGAATTCGAAAAGATATTTTTCTGAAAATATCTACACATCTCTGAAATTACTATAAATTCCCAAAATTGTATGAATTTGATACAATTGAAAACAGAAAGTAAAAAAAATCTATGTGAGCGATGCAGTTTTCTCAAACATCAATCAAAATAATGCAAATCGTTGGCATTTTTGATACTACTGCATCAATTCCAGAAATATTGAAATCAATCTAGAGAAAAACTAGTAATCCGTAAAAATATCACTGTGGAATTTAATATGGAACATAATTAAAAATAAATAGTAAAATCAAATTCTTTACATTTTAGTAAATCCTTAAAATTATAAGGATACCAAATGAATATTAAAGATTGCATTACTTTCACAAAATATGAATCGAAACCTAAAGAACTCGAATTTCATCAAATTAAATACGATCATGAAAAAAATGCGACTCTGGACTCCAAAAGTTGGATCACAATTAATCCTTGAAATTCGAAAAGTTTCAAAATCTCTTTCCGGTAACAAAACAGTCAAAGATTGAAAATTATAAGCTCCCGGAGATCATAAATTTCTTTAAAAAAATTTTTTTGATCTTTTTTTGAAGTTTTTCTAAATATTTTTTTTGTTTTTGAATAATATCATATTTATTCAAGATATTGCATAATTTTTATATTTAAAATTCAAATAATAGTTGCATGCAATTAAATTATTGATAATTCATTTACATATATAAATTATAACAAATGGTAATTTTAATCAAAATCATTATATTAATAATATAGTATTATTTTTATAATAAATGTAATTTCAATATTTATATTATACACAGTTTAAATATTTATTTTAAATAATTCTATATTTGATAATTTCAATTAGATTTTTATTACGTTACTTTCATAATTAAAATATTATTTGAATCGCACTACATTAAACAAATTTTTTCATTTCTGAAAATTTTCTTACAAAAATTTTTCAGCACACGTCTCAACGTTTCACCGATTAAGCTCAAAATTTTTTTTACTGGACTAGATCGTTCTGTAGGTAGTGTTTGAATTCTCAATCGCTCCAAAAAATCAGAATGACTAATGTTTACTGAATTTTTACTGTAATTTAACTGAATTTTTACTGAATTTTTACACACTTGTTCCTTTTTCGATTTCAACCAACTAATGAACACTCCTTCTCTCAAACGATCCCTAGCATAACCTCTCCCAACATCCTCAAACACAATTATTCTTCGCCTCCTCCATTCAATCGAATTTTTTCCGATCCAGTATTATGGAATATTTTCGAAACAACAACAATGCGAGCGTTATAATCAGAAATGTATCGACGCGAAATCGATGACTATCGAAGCCAGCGAGGAAATTCGCGCTCGCAGCGATGATTTACGATTAAGAATATTATGGCGGTGGCACAACTGGCCCGATAATGTTTTCCAGGCAGCGGGCGCTGAATTTATAGTCTTTATTGGCCCCGACCGCGGTTCCTGTGGGTGGTTTCGTATCGGATTAGGAATTTTCGCGCTTTTTTCCCTCGTTAGATTAGCTCCCCGTTATTTATGTGCCCTTGCGCAACTCGTGCTTTTGTCTCGCTTCTTCGACGTCGTATTTTCCACGTCACGCGCAAGGGGGCCTGAATTTATTATTAACATTGCACAATAACATTAACGAGCGTTGCAATACACATAATAATTGAATCTCGTTGTTACATATATCGAATGTAAGGCTTCCTCCTTTCACGGCGCGCCCCGATCTCGGCTCTAATAATTTCCGAGGAAGTCAACGGGATCGTGGCATTTAATTGGTCTTTGGTTCGGGTCCAGGAAAAGACGAAGAATTTTGTACGCAAAAGTTTAACTGCATTTTTTGGCCATTATTACTCTATTTTTGGGTATTTTCGATATTTTTTAGATTCATTCTAAATGAATTTGATTTTAGACATTATTTTGCAGTAGAGATTTCTGATGCAAATTTATGCATGCTAAGATTCAAAATAATCAATTGTCAATCAAATTGAATTTTTTATAAAACTGTTATTACTAAAATTTTTTACAAACTTGTTACCAGTCTCTTATATTTACTAGATATCTCAAACTCATTTGAAGAATTTTGTTTACTCGAAGACCATTTTATCGAATATCCCTTTTTGCTAGTATGTACGTAGCACGAATGAAGGAATTTTCTCGACCGCATTTCTTTAGTATCTTTGCTATTGATCGCATCGCCAGGAGAAATTGAAAGTAAACCAGTTTTCCATTTTTTGTAGGTATCACGAGTCTATCTAACCTCTATCGGGCTTTCCCTATATCCACGCGATGACTAACGTCCGAGGCTTTTAGTGAATGTTTGAGAAACACTCCAAGTTTATCTATGTTATTCGAGCGCTTTTTGATTACGCTGCGAGGTAAAGTGCTCGTCAGAAATTTTACGGGAAATATCGAGGAAAGTGAGGAAAACAACTATTTATCTGAAAAAAAAAACCTAGTCAAAAAGAACGAAAATTCCATTTGATAGAGAAAAGTGTTACTAGGAAAGGCAATAGTTATTAGTGGAACGAAAGTGGTTTAGATTTTCGTGATATGGAGTGCCATAAAAATTGTTTCCATTGTCTAGATGTTCTTTGGGTTACCTGAAAAAGGGTCCAAGTTTTTTATCTTTTTTTTTTCATTTTTTTATGAAGCACATTCTCGGATTCTATTATTCATAGAAGTACACTTTTTTTATGAAGTTTATCAAGATTCTGGAATCTTTCCGAAAAATCGAATCTTTCTTCAAGGTATTCACATTGAAAAAAAAACTTTTTTCACTGGATTTCAGTCGTGTTATCAATGAGTGAAATTTCAATTGTCTCAAAAAGTTATGAAACGATTTACAATAAAATAAATAAACTTTATTAAAAAAAAACTAGCGATTCTCAGGAAAACGGAGGGTTCTCACCCTAAGGAATTCAGAGAGTAAAAATTATGAAAATGTCAGAGACGTAGCCATAAAAAATTTTCAAGGGGGGTTTTTTGGAAAAAAAAATTCCTTCGAGATTTGATCATTTTCAATTGCAGTCTACAGTCTAGAGTCGCACATTTTTTCATATTTCATATTTCAAATAATGGACTTCAATACTTGTGGTTTTCAAGTTAGGCAGAGTTATAAATTTTTTTTAATAATTTTCATGTTTGTCATATAAAATCTTCAGTATATTTTTTATAAATTTATATACCTTGAAGCAATATTGTAAAATGAGTTCCTAAACTGCTCTGCAAAATTCAATGTTCTAGGAATTATAGTGATAATAATTTAAATATTTTTTATAACTTAGAAGAAAATTATAGCTACATAGATTTGAAATAATTCATAAATTTGAAGAATTTTTTTATTGTATGTTATTTTTCAATTGTGTTTGATTTCTTTGATTTATGGATTTAGTGAATTTGATACTATAGTATGGAAATCGAAAAAGATTATAATTATATTAATAAATTTTTTAGAAAAAAGTAACTTTTGTGTATAGATTTTAAGTATTTTTTTCCTCATTTTTGGTTTTTATACAATTCAATAAATTATGCAGTATTTATGAATGATTTTCTGTATAAATTTATAGAATTCTCTACACTGGAATGGAAAGTTTCATGAATAAAAAGTTCAAAATCAACACAGTTTTTCAAAATCAATAGATTTATAAGATTAATTGCATATTTGGTTAAATCTTAATGGAATATTGAAGAATTCTGCAGTATTTTTATAAATTTCTTGTATTTTTCTAGATCGCTAGATAAATTTCTAAGATTTAATGTTTTAGAAATAAACTTTCGATAGATTTTTAGTATTTCATAGATTTTATTGTGTTTTAGTATTTTTATGAAAAAATAAAATTTATAATTTTCATAGCTTACTATTCAGGTTTTTCAAAATGTGCTGCTTCATAATTTAAAGTTTCGTGAATCTTAAATATTTGTTCAAACTGTTCAGAAAATAGTTTCATTCGTCGAGTTCCAGTATTTGTACAATTAATAAAATTGTCTGAAACTGCAAAATTCAATATTCCAAGGTTCAATTTTTTTTCGATTTTCTAAATTCCACTTAGCAAAACTTCTTTTTCTCTTTATTAATCACTGAGTAGAAACAATTGTTCAACATTTTTTTTCTACTTTATTCTAGCGAAACATTTGTAACTATAATAATTGAAGAAAAATTTTTCCTGAAACAAGGATTATTGGTATTCTTGAGATAGTAAAATAAAGAATTCTAATTATCGTTCAACTTTGAGAAATAACATGATACCATTTGTGAGGCTATTTAGATTACAGTAAAGATAATTCATATCAATTTTAACAAAAGTTTTTGTTAATGCTTTTTTCCAAATTTGTATACATATATATTACTTATTATCATAACTTTTTCTATTTTTTACAAGAAAAAATAAGAAATTTCAGTTGAATTTCGGGAGGGGTTCGAACCTCCAAAACCTCCCTCTGCCTACTTACCCGGTAAATGTCTTTCAAAAACAAACTTTCACCTTCTAGGAACACTCAAAATTCATAACTTGTCGCATCTACAAGACATGGTTGATCAGCCTCCCCCTCCTGCTTGTGTCATACTCATCATTCGCTTTCTTTTTCCCACAAGGGTGTGGGTGTCTCGGAGGAATTCCCGTTGGCTCAAAGTCATCCGCGCAAATTACTCGTCGGCCATTAATAAGGGGCCTTCGCCCGGCATCAGTCCCAAAGTCGAGGGATCAAGCAATATCGGTAAAGACGTACAATGCAACGCGCCTTTCGCGAAGTAATTAAAAGCCGATTACCGTTAATTACGGGGGAATTGGCGTCGACCGTTATGTGGGGCCCGTCGGCGCTATCGACGCCGGTACACCCTTTAACGTGTACCTATTATCTCGGCCGAAAGAATGTACGAAAATTAGATAAGCGATATATTGGTCGCGCGCTAACGGTCGCTCTCGGGGCCTAAGACCATAAGCATTCTTCTCGTTAGAGCCGCACCGAAAAGCAGCTGTGGGAATAATTGGAGAATACTCGAATGATTAAAAGCGGAGACGCTAACGAGAACGCGAGATTCAGCGATTAGAACGTGATTTACGGTTTCATTTGCGTCCAGCGTGTCCCCCTCCGAGTCAATTTTTTCCCCGTACTCCACTTGTTCGCTCTCTTTTCGGCTGGCCCAGTTTTTTCGTGTTCCGGGCGATGGTGGTTTACCTGGGGGATGGTTAGCTCAGGCATGAATATGTGTTGGCGCCAACATTTTGAAGAAAAGTTAGGCATTTGGAAGTAAAAACCTGGTTTTTCATGTACATGACATAATTTTCGATGATGAGGTTTGAAAGAGCAATTTATAATTTTTAAAAATTCATGGAATTTTCGAGTTATTTAATAAATCATGGTTGCCAGAGAACTGAAAAACCAAAACCAGCTTTCGATACAAATTTCATTTCAATTTTTTTTCTAAAAATATATTTATTTGTGATAAAAAACATTGATCTTTCGCTTTTTACCCATTTTTTCTTTAGAGATAAAATTCGCGAACCAAAATTGCAAATAGTTGAAGAAGGTTATACAATATCAATCAAATTCACGTTTCCCATCACTCTAAAAATTGAATCTTACTCCAAGAAGCGAAAAAATCAAGGCGCGTTTGAGAATGAAAATATTTCTCTAAATTTAGTCTACGTTTACAATTACTTTCAGTCGGTCAATTCCTAAATTAATTAGATTCATCATAATTTCAGAAAATTATTCTTGATTCAAGATGTATCCTCTTAATTTATTATTCGCTTGCTTAAAAGTAAATTTGAAAGTGGGCTGAATTTAAGATAGCGTTTGAATTTTAAGTTGTTCTTATATTTTTTTGCATCTTCAAAGAAGATTAACTTTTTCAAATGTGAGTTCGAGACAAAATTTTTCCAGTGAATCGCTTGAAAAAAAAGTGGTACTCCAATTTTCAACGAAAAAAAAGAAAATTGAACGAATAATTGAGAAAGTTTTGAAAAAACAAAACTTTGTTCGTACTTTTGAAAAATTCTATTCAGTTTCCCACAATTTTCAGAATTTACCAACACTCTCTAACATTCTACAATTTTTGAATTTTCTAGAATTTTCGAAGATCTTCAAAATTTTAACATTATTCCATTTTCTATTATTATCAAAATTTTTATTTGTATCTTAAAATGAGATTGACTTTTTTAAGTGTAAATTTGAGACGAAATTTGTCCAGTTAATCGCGGGAAAAATATTAATTTGGGTACTCTAATTTTTAATGATGGGAAGAAATTTGATCGAATAATTAAAAAAATATGGGAATTTCGGGTCTTGTATTATGCAATGATTTTGTTATTTCAAAAGATTTAAGACTACAAATTTTATTTCGTATTTTGAATCAAATTCTAAAGTTCCCCAAAATCGTTAAAACTTATCAAGACTGTTAAAATCCTGCACATTTTTTGAATTTTTAGAACTTTTGACGATTTTTGAAATTTGAACATTCATTCATTTTCTATGACTGCCAAGTTTTTTATTTGTATCTCAAAGTAAGATTGATTTGTTTAAGTGTTTATTCAGAACAAAATTTTCCCAGTGAAACGCGAAAAAAAAAAACGATTTGAAGTAGCATTCCAATTTCAATGAAGTATAAAAAATTTAATCAAGTTATTGAAAAAATGTACAGAATTGAATTTTGTGTTCTCATATCATTTTTTCAAAAAAATGTATTTTTTAATCATAGAATCTATTCTGTATTTTTCATGAAATTTCGAAATTTCCCACCATCTTCAAAATTTATTATCACTTTCTAAAATTCTACGAATTTTTTGAATTTGTCTAGAATTTTCAATGATTCTTAGAATTTCAGCATTCTATCATTTTCGATAATAATTGTAAAAATTTTTATTTGCATAATCAAATAAAAATGAATTTTTCGAGCAATACCCTTACACAATAAGTATTCATATATGCTAGATTATCAAGAATCGAATCTTAATATCGTATTCGAATCAAGGTAATATGTAGAAATATTACCTAACATTTCGTCCATGTTTACAATAATTTTTTTTTTATTAGAAAAATTATAATTTACTCTAATAAATGACATTATTATTTGTATTTATTATTTTTATAAAATTTTGACTCCTGTTGACAGAAGTAGAAAATAATTTTGCCAAAAACATTCTTTTCAGTATAAAATTTGTAAAAAAATTAGTTTTAAAAGAAATTTGCCTATGTAAACAGTTTATATGAAAATTTTTTTTTTATTTTTCATGTTATTTGTATTTTTCAAATTCAGTTGATGACCATATTTTCAGAATTTCCTTTATTCTTTGTTTTCAATGTTGATATTTTTCTAATACGGTTTCATTTATAAGATGTTAGTCAATATTTTGTATTTAAATATTCATAAAATAATGATATTTCATGATATAAAGTTTTGTATTTTTCAAAGGTTTGAAATTGTTATAAAAGTTTAACTGATTTTTATAAGGAAAAATTTTCTTTTAAGGTTTTGATAATGTCACTTTAGAAGAAAATTTTTCTACAAGAATTTCATAAGGTCAACATCATAAAAAAAGAAGCTCTCATGAGAAATTTTCGATTCTTATAAGAAGATTGCCATTTTTAATAAAAACCAAAATCACTTAGGACGCTATTCAGATTTTTCATCGACTATTGCAACGATTTTCCTGTATACGAAGGGCAAGCTCTAATTTAAATTTCCACAAAAAAATCACTGCACGAAAATCTGTATGTTCAATAAATCTATGCAAAAAGTCAACAATGCCCAAAAACTTAACGCACAATCGACACCATCCCAATGGAATGCTAATACCGTTATCGCAACAACTCATCAACGGCCATGGAGAAAAGAGGGCGCAGAACCCACGGGACGATGGGATCCTCGTATTCTCCATTAATATCTGTAACTCAACTCCACTGGTGGTACTTAATTTCCCTGCCGGGTAGAATCGACACCGGACACTCGCTCCATATTGTGTGTGCACCACGCAATCGACTTTCAACGCTCGTTTTCGAAACACGACACAGGTGGATCCGTTTTTGCAGGGGTTTCTCATTCACGCGATTGGTCGTAGTCGTCAAGAAACGGCCGTGATAGCCCATAACCGCACGCCTACCGATCCCTCCACCTGGCCAAGAAGAGAAACCTGGAGGCTGAACGAAAAAGACAAGGGCTCCAAAAGAAAGGGAAGAAAACAAGAAGGAAAAAAAGAAGCTCCCCGTTTTCACCCTCGTTTTTCACGTTCTTCCTTCGCGCGTGAGACAATGCCCAGCGCGTTCAAAGCACGCAATGCTTGTCAACATCGGTTAGCGAGATGTGGGCATTAGCATCCGGGTCCTTGCTTTCGGGGTGTGAGGGTGTTAAAGTGTCGTCGGATCGAGCGACAGCGGTCTTCCGTTGTACGCTCTGTGGAACGAGCTTTTTCTTTTCGAGCCGGATTGTTTTTCTCGCTTTTGTCGTGGACTTTTCGAACGCTTCATGCGAGGGATCGAATCCGAAGAGGAATGTGGACCAACGGGAATTCGTGCAAGGTGAAATGGGAAATTTTTCAAGACAATACATGCTCAAAAAAATGATTACCACCTGGAAACGTCATATCAATGATGAAATTTAATGGAGCACGCACGTTTGAATCACTTTTGAATGACGTGGAAATATGATCAGAGCTTTGTGTCGAATACATAAAAATGTTCAGATAATGTTTCATGTACATGCTTGGCTGTTAGAACCTACCCACGAAAATTCAGGTCACGCCACTGGCGATTATTCATATTATTGCGCGAAAAGCACCGTTCGAGTGCCAGCCAAGGAAAATAATTGGACCTGGAAAACCTGAGAGATTCGCAATTATCCCCGGCTTCGTTAAAGACGTCAATTTCTTTCAGGTAAAAAACACAACTTATCGTCCATTGTCGATGTAGATTCAGAACTAACGAGCTCAATGGAAGTCAGAGGAGTAGTTATATCTTTGTCTAGGGGAAATTTTTACTTTGTTTATCAATAATGAAACTAGCGATGGGAGTGATATAGGTGTATTATATTTTGAGAGTATTTGGGGTCATCATTTCGCACGCTTTTTCAGAGAGTTCATAATTGATGAACAATCTCAAAGTTGTTTCTAAAAACGATTTCCTTAACACACGTGTATAAATTTCCTCTCACATACCGAGAAAAAACTATTTCATATTTTCTTGTCTCGTTCCACTAACGAACTGGAATAAAAAGAAAATCATCCAAGAAAACTCGGAATCCAGATTAATTATCTTTCCAGTTCTGCAAAAGTTCTCCGAACCTTTTAGATAATTTTCCAGGAACGAAAGAACCTAGGTTTTTTGCAAGCTCTCTAAGACTGTTCGACGTTCTGTTAATGCAGTCCGTAGGTGGTCACGAGCTCGCCTTTTCTACCGTTAATTGTGCGGCGTTATATCGATTCGTAAAAACTCGAGTGCAGTGCGTAAGTGAAGGCTGCACTCGGCGCTCTGAACGGGGAATAGCCGGTCTAAAAATCGCCGGATCACACCTCGAGAGAGCGGGTGCACACTTCCCCGATGCAACTGGCCCCTGGAGTAATTGTAGAGGACAGACAGAAATTCTCGCCTCGCTAACAAAGACATGAAGGAACCCGCACTCGAGCTTCCAATGGAAGCACAGAGCGGACCCTTCGCGCTGCAAAGGGCCCCCTTCCTCAAATTTTTTTCTTCTCCTTTTTCATTTTGCGGGCCGCATTTCGCATTCTACTCGTTTCACAATCGTGTTCGGACTCGAGGTACGAATAAACTTTGAATAAACCATCGATTCTGGAAATGTATCACCTGGATATTCAAAATATGGAAATATTAGAGTACGTTAAAATCTGATATATGGAAATTGGGGTGCTTGTACTGTAAAACCAATTTGGTTGGTTCGAACAAACGTTTGGTTTGTTCGATTAACAGAATTTTTGGTTCATTCCAATAAATTTTCTGTTTGGACAAACAAATTTGAGTTAGCAGAAATGTAAATTTTTTTGACATGAACAAAATTTGTTTGTCAGAATTGAAAATTTGTTAAAGTGAACTAACCATTTGGTTGGTCAAATAAAGACCAAATGTTTGTTTGAGTGACTTTTTAGAGGTTTTGAAATATTTGGAGGATTTGGAATTTGGGAAAATTTTTTACTTTCATCCACCTAATATATGATATATTTTCAATAGGTTAGATTTTTAAGAAAAAAAAAAAAGAAATTTAACGGTATCGCTGTAAAACAAGTGATTCTTTTATTTTATAATTTTGCTAGAAACGTTTGATACAGAATGGCTTTACTCTAATTAAAATTTGTTTATGTGAGTATATTTTTCATAGAAGTGCAGGAAAACATTCCTATTTCTTGTAGAGAATGTTTTTTAATAATTCTATTTTTTTTTTTTGCAACAGATTCAGAATATCAAAATAGAATATTGAAAGGGATATTTAATTTTCATGAATAATTTTTACTTCGTAATTTTCAGTTTCATGGACTAAGTATAATGTAACAAAAATATTATAAAAAGTTAAGTGGTATTTATTTTTAGGTTTGAGAGAATTTATTAATTTAAATAACTGTTGGTTTTTTCGGAAAATCGTTAAATTTTCTCAAAAATTATGAAATATTTTAGATATATTCAGAAATATGTGAATTTTTTTCAAATAATATACGCAAAATAGATTTCTTCGAAAAATGTTTCTTTTTCAAATTCATCTTCATAAAATTTAGCATTTCCTTGAAAATAAAATTGTTATAAATTTTTTTATACATCATGAAAAACTTCTATTCAAAGTAATTAACTAAATTGAATACAGTGACATCATAAAGGACGAAAGAAATTATTGAATATTTATTCATATTTTTTTCGACTTTAAATAAATTTTTCCTTTTTGGATGTTTGAGAAATTGAGATATAAATGATATATACAATAACATTTTTCGATAATTTTTCTGGAACTTTTAGATTTTATAGGATTAAAAAATTTGAACTAACTTATCATTTCATAAAATAACTGAAAATTTTGAAGAATAAAGTGATTTTCTAAATATAATGAATCTATATTAAATCAGCACAAAGATAATATATACAATTGTTTTTTCTAAATAATTTTTCTGAACACTTTTCATTACACAATTTTTATTTTATTATTTAATAATTACCACATTATTATTATTCATATAACTTCAAATATGATTTTATATGATATTAATATGACATAATTTAATAATATCATATAAATAATTTTATATGATAAAATTTGATAATATGATAGAATAATATATATGAATTATTTATTTACAATTTGATATTTAGAATAAAATTTAAAATATAATTTAAAAAAATATATTCCACCTAAAAAATGTTTCTAAAATTTTTACATTTTGAAATTAATACTAAATGTATTGGAGTCATCAAACAATCTATTCGTACTAAACCTTTAATTAAATTTGTATTTTAAAGATATTACAGCCAGAAATATTTCAAATACGATATCGCATTACTAGTTACGATGAATTTATTTCAATATTTTGTCTAGATTTTCAATGTTTTTTTCTTTTCTTAGCTTTTTTCAAATTTTCTTTTTTTAGCTACTTGAGGTACCAGAAAATAGTCAAATTTTTGAGCTGATTTTTTCAAACATTCAAATTCAAAGAGACCTCAAAGTATGAAAGATAAATAATTTTTTGAGACCATGAAAGATGTTTAAAAAATTATCAAATTAATCATAAATATCACAAAACAATAAAATTTTACTCAAAATCATTTTGCTGAATAAAGTTGATTCAGAATTTCAATCTTCTAATATTCGTTTTCGGATGATAAATATTTTGTCATTGTGTTTCCCACAAAAAATCTTTCTCCTAAAAAATATATACCTACTTGAAAAATAATATTTTTTTGCAGAAATAGGAACAAACCTAATGAATTTTAATATTCACATACTGCGAAAAATATATAAACAAATTCTACAAACTATATTTTTAGTCACCAAGCAAAACTATGAAAAATTCTTCATAGAAATGCCAAACTATCCAAGAAACCTTTTCCCAAACAGCTCAAGAAACTAGAAAACACTCCTTCCAAAGAACAGAATTTCAAAATTTTCCTTTTTCCCGATTTTCCCTAACACGTGTTTCAGCCAAAATCACGTCTGCCATTTCCGAGCAGTGATTTACAACCGACCATATGCGCGAAATTTTCAGTCACTGACCGGAACCGTTCGATTAATACGCAATATGGAAAGGCTGGCGAAGCCGCGTCATCTGCATGTTTCGCGAGACGATCTTATTCATCATGACTATTGATTAGGATGACTCAGGGCTTCGAGATAAGCTCATACCTTTTCGATCCCCGCCTTTCAACGATCCACCCATGGACTTGCCTTGATTGAGTTTCGATGGGAGTGGTGTGTTTCGATTGTCTTGGCGTTAATTACTGAATGAAGCTTCTAGCCCTTGCATATTTCTTCTTGACTTTCATTCCCAAATAAATTAAAAGTTACATGCCATGACAGTTCTTTCACACGGTCATTTCACAAACGGAAAATATTTTTCAAAGCACTGTAAATAAAATAATAATTTGAAAACCAAGCGACTTTCTAGCCTCTATAAATTTTCAGAAATTTTGATCCGTTCGGTTGTGATCACTTTATTTTCATCTTCCGACGTGCCAAATCCCAAAGGTTCTTGCGTAATGACAATCGGATTTGCGTATTGTGTTACGGGGCGGATTTGTCCGCGTCGCTTTGTTTTATCTCGGCTCGCTGCTCGGTGGAATAATAAAGTCGTCGACGAGAGTTGGCGATCAAAAAGATTGCTCAAGACGTAAGAGCATTATTGTGGTTGAGTAGAAAAATAAAAAGGGGGAATCAAGAAAATAAGACGAGGACTTAATAATCATATATACCGGAAACAAATTATGCATTGTTGTTCTTATTCGAATTCATATCTGTGAAAAATTATATATTCATAACAATAATATTACATTCCCTAAATTTATGACATTTTCGGCGTGTGTGATTTTCTCGAACACTACTTTTTTGGTAGGACAAATCGATGATAAATTTTTTTTCCGCCCGTAAAAAGCAATGCTCGGAACAATTTTCGACCTTCCTCGAAATTGTTTTCGTGTCTTGTGGGGTATTACCTCGCAACTTTAGGTATCATTTCGGCCCCATGTGTATACCTTTGCAAACAAGTTCGGGCGCAATTATCTACAAGAATTGCACGAAAAAATCTAGGGTTGTGCTCGAAAAGTGACTATAGTTTATTAGTGTTTCACCTGCTGAAACACCTGCCTTTCCCATGGTTTTACATCATTCATTCGGAACGTTGCAAATTTGTACTATTTAAAAATTTTTCGTATTGTTAGCTGGCATGTAAATGATTTTGTTTTAGATATTCCAGCCAAAAAAAAACTTCCTAGCAACGTTTTTGTTTGACCATATCCTTTGCACTTTTCTCATTATCTGGGCAACACGCGAGATTACAACATCAGAATTTCGTGGTGCTTGTATAATGCGAGGACATGTGTCCAGTGAAGTTGAACGTACACGAGGAAGGCATACCGTTAACGAGTGGAACGATTTATCAGGCATTGATCAGCCAATACCGGCCGCGCGAATAAATGAAGAAGCCAAGTTTCGAGAAGCGAAATCATTACCTTCTAAAGCGCCCTAGCAATTCAAGAATGAGAGCTGAACAAGACGCAAAGTAGACATTCTTCTCATGCCCATCTCTGAAATTAGGATAAGCTACGAATAGTGAAGTAAATCGTCGTAATTGTGACATTGATGATTCTGGGTCGATTTGAGTACTTGTAATTAAACGCGAATTTCAAGAATATAATCATCTTCTGCATTTCTTCTAATTTGAGAAAACTTTGTTGAATTTGACGAGTTTCTTAAACTTGTTATCTATTTCTTCATTTTTTATGATATTTTCAAATATTAGTATTTGAATGTGTAAATGCATTTTCATCATATGTGGCCTGGTTAAGAATTCTTCACTTAAGTACTTTCACTACTATTTTTACTGCGTAAATTAAAAAATCTCCATTCACCTTTCCAAGAAAATATCAATGTCAATCTCATTTTAACTGTAAACTATGCAAATCTCTTTATTTAAATCTCTATTAGTCGATCGCTACACAGAGTAATGTATCCTCTTCATCACAGTCAACAATTATTTCACTTATAACTAAATCGAAACATCTTCATTCATTTGGAAATAAAATCTCATTCTCATCGGATTACAAGACATTCCATACCACCCGAAATGAAATTCTTCTTGCTGATTCAATTGACATCAGAGATGTCTTGTCTGCTGGAGAAATGAATCTTTCTTACGTCGATTAGAAAGCAATGAAAAATGTGCCTGTCGTTTTATCAGAGAATGTATCTGGTAGCACTTAAATCCTCATGCCAAACTTTTCTCGTCAGTTTTTTACTGTGACTTTTTGGACCGAAAATTCTTTTACACTCACAGTACTTTTTTCAATGTGTATATGCATTTTACGATAACGAAAATAGAAAATCCCAAGAAACCTAAGTATACATAAACCTGATAAACCCAGGACGACGGTAGAAAATTCAAAACTAATTATCCTCCAGTGACAAGGAGCACAAAATTGCCGTCTGTCGAAAAACAGGGATGATCCGACGTTTAAAGAGTGGGGCTGAGAAAGGCAAGATACGGAAATGAAAATTGTCCATCAACAGAGGATTTAACTGAGCTCTCGACTGGAGTTGCTTGGGCTCCATTTTTTCGACTCATCCTTTTGCTTCTCCGGATTCCTTCTCGTCTTCGTTCGTTCATTTCGAGGAGCGCCCGATCCGAGTAATGGCTAAAATACATCTCCGCTAACTACTGTTTTAAAACGATTAATTAACTGACGATATATGACGTCGATAGTGCGCCCGGGTCCCGTACCTCATTGCCCCTCGTGGTGACTATCAGCTACCTCTCGGGTCCTCGCGTTATCTCTCTTCGAGTCCAGTTTTCTCGAGCTCCAGTATCCTTCTTCGGCCTTCTCTCCGAAACTCGTCCTCGCAACAAGGGCGATCTTTACCGTTAACCCCCTCCCCCCCAAGACCCGGAGCTGCTTGGAATGATTTTTGCAATTCGGGGATCATATTGTATGCTGCAGGGAATGGGGTCGTCTAGCAGGGTGTCTAACAGAATCTTGGGTTATTGTTTTAGGTTTTGACGAGCCTTTTTTGTGTCTATACGCTATTTTATCGAAGGTATAGGAATTTATTGGAAGGCTATTTTGTTTATCATCGCAATAATCAGAATAAAAAAAACAATAATAATGAATTAAAAAACTTTTGTTCCTAAATACATTAGTAATAGTATATTACATTACTAGGACGATAAAATATTTTTCACGAGTGTGAGGGTTATAGTCCAAGGCAAGGCTGAGGACTATAATTACACGCGTGGGAAAATTATTTTAAGCTCAAGTCATGTACTATGTTTTACAGTACGAGTACGGTAATAGCGTTTTCGTGGAGTGAAACGGTACGATTATGACGCTATAACTGTACTGGTACTGTGAATATAAATATTTGGCTAGGATAACGTTAAAAATGGTAATATTGAAAATTGTTGCAATGCAGTGGATAACAACAAAAATTTCTGAATCTAGAAAACTTGGAATTCTTGAGTCTCAAATTGTAAAATTACTATAAAAATTCATAGTTCAATAAACTTATTTCCCAAATTTTGCAAGCTTTGACAATATATTTGACGTATTAAAGAACGATGAAATTACTATTTCGTGAAAAATCTGAAATGGTTACAAAAAAAGTATTTCCAATATCTTATTAATCGTAGGAAAATGGGATAAATTCTAGAAATTTTATTTATACTTTATAAACAATTTAGAAGTAACTTATTCAAGTGTTTATGAAAATTTGAATCTTCTATCATATAATTTGAATGTGCTTTATAGAATTTCATAGAGATATTAGAAATTAATACGAATCGTATCAATACTAAAACAATACAAAAAAAATTGACAAAAAATAGTAAAAATGATACTGCTTTCTAAATAATTATTACAAATGGTTCAAATTGAAAAATCTAATTTTTCGATAATGTTGTATCAAATTTAAAAAATTTTTAGAGCGATCAAAATAAGAACTGAAAATCTATAAAAAAAAATTTCAGGTTATTAAAAAAGTGTGTAAAATGCGACCATAAGTATGAAAACCATGAATACTGATAATACTAGTTTACATGAAAAATCTACTTTGCAAAAAAAGTGTTTTTTAGACTAATTTGGGGTCGCTGAATACAAATATATCGATCATTAATTTTTTCAAAGAAGCGTTATCGAAATATTTGCAAAAAACTTGTTATTCTAATTTATTGCCAGAAATATCAAAAAAAATTATATTAAATACGGTTGAGTATATATCATTAGAAAGGTACACTCCTTAGATTTACGGTGATGTACTGCTTTTATCGATCGAATCAGTAGTTTTTTATGTTACTCCAGGATAAGTAGTTTTTTGAAACGCGCTTTTTTAAAATTTTCAGTAGCTGTAACTAAAAAACTACTAATTTGATCGATGAATGCAGTATATCACCATAAAGCTAAGAAGTATACCTTTCTAACAATATATATTTTATGTTAATTAAGTCAATTGTTCTTGATATTTTTGGCAAAAACTGAAAAAAACTTGTATTTTGAAAATATTTCGATAACGCTTGTTTGGAAAAAAAAAATGATTGATATTTCCGTGTTCAGCGACCTTAAATTACTCTGGAAAACTTTTTTTCTGAAAGGAAGTCGCAACTAACCAAAAATATGTATACTATAATAATAGTTTCTAGTAGTTTTACAATAAATACAACATTTCAAAAAGTGGAAAATACTTATACATATTTATGAGCTTCAGCCTACCCTCACAAAAAAGCTATTGTAAACTATTAGGAAACTATTGAATTTTTCAACCGTTTTTATAAAGTTAAGAATTTCCCTTCCTACAGTTTTCTATAGTTTCAATAGTCCCTATAATATCCAAGACAATAGTTTCAATAATTTAAATACTATAAATAATTTCTCTTTCAATAGTTTACACAGTTCCAATAGTTTAGCTTTCAATAGTTTTCATTATTTTCAGTCTGCAATAGTTTTCATAGTTTTGATATATTGTTGTTCTATAATTTCCACAGCTATTTCGTATCAATTATTTATTTAATCCTTTTCTCTAGTTTATGAGTTATTTCAATATTTTAATAATTTCTCTTCTCATAGTTTTCGAAGTTCTGATAGTTCCAACGATTTTCCTTCAATAGTTAACATAGTTATTATTTTCTTTTTGAATATAGTATACTTTCCTTTTGATAGTTTTTAAAGAACTCAATTAAGAAGGTTCAGATTAGATAATCCAAAATCGTAACATCATCATCTATTTTTCATACAATTATTTATTATTCACACACATATTATTGAAGAACTTATTTTAGATCAATTGTAGACTACATAAAATTTGCAGGACTATATTACTTCTAAATTTTACATATGATACATACTGCTTAATAACATAATTTTAAATACGATTAGGGAATGTAAGCAATGAGTATCAAAATATTTTCCTTCGTCAAACTAATAGTATAATTATAAATATTAGTAACTATACAAACTATTGGTAACTATTGGAAACTAGTAGCAGTAACTACTAAAAACTATAGGATGAAAAAACTATTGGGTAGTAGTTTTTTTCCATCATAAAGGTAATAATATGGCCAGGTACTGTATAACGACCCCACACATACGTGCAGTTTTCTTTGTGTGGTAGCCAAAGTGAGGTTAGAAGACGAGCTGTTCTCCCTGTCGCGATAATCGTGTCCACAGCAACGAAAAATGCAACCTCGAAGTGACTCTTTTTCCCCTCCGGCACGGAGCCAGAGCGCTCTTTTACATGGAGATACGCGGTTTCTTTAATCTTAATCAGAAGACGTATGGACGTAGCAGGCAACTACATTCGAACACGAGTACGCCATTAGCTAACAAGATCACCTACCCGACCCTCCGCTGTCCCTTCCCGCGTGTCGCCCCGAAAACACCTCTGTAAATTGGTGATAAACTTGCACGCGGGTGTTTTACCTGCCCCTCCCCTTCCTCCTCACCTCCCCCTCTCCCCCCACCGACCAACAACCGATTTTTCTTCAGGGCCCAATCCTACGCGGCGACGTTAATACTGGGTTCAATACGTTTCAATTCCGCGCCGCATGACATCAATCTTGCCGAAATGGCTTTTAATTACCAACGGCCACGTTGGTACTCGTTTGCGTATGACCGGGTGTAATTGCTTCGGATTTATTTGACTTCGCGATGAATAAATCGTGAGCTTTTTTTCCGAAGTCGTTATTTTGGTATCGACCGCGATCAGGATTTTGCATACCGGTTTTGGGTTTCCGAAAATTTTTTTTGCAGCATTCGAGTAGTTATTGGAAATTTCGTGGAGTTTTTTTGTTGGTGGGTTTTTGAGGGAATGAAGTATCGTTTTTTTAAGGAAGTAGAAGTAGTAGAATTTAGAAAGTGAATTTATTTATTATTAAGTATAGAAAATAAAAGTTATATTTGCTTGTTTATTTCCTTGCACACAGAAGTCAATCAATGAAGCGTTTAATTATGACGACTGCTGCTCTTACAGGCTCAAGTTATACTTTCGCTTCCCGCGCATCGGCGAGACAAGCAAGTAATCGATCGCTCGAAACGTTTCTTGCTTTGTTTTTTTCGGGCCCCTCGTCCATTTCGTTTTTAATCAGTGTCTTCTTTCATTATGCCATTTTTAATAGGATGTCATTACGTTATTCGGCTCCGAGGGAACGAGGCGAGAGAAGGCGAACGTGGGCAAGAGGAAAGATTGGGCCCTCTCATCGGGTCCGAGAAAATCGAACGAGATAAATCAATCGATATCGATCCCCGAGACGTCACGTGGCGCGATTTCTTTTCAAGAGCCACACGAAGTGCCTTTCGCGACCAAAAAGAAGATCCTTAATGATTCGAGCAAATTAGAATCGTTGGGCTTATCTGAGTTACTAGCTTGTGGAACACTAAAACCCATAGCTTTTTAGGAAACTATTTCATTAATACTTATCATCATAAGATTTTTTTGGTTCCTCAAAAATTTTCAATCGCCACTTCCCCAAAGATTTCTGGAATTCCTTTCAGAATTAATTTAGAATTTCTCCAGAGAAAAATTACAGTATGTTCTTCGCGGCACCGAATGGAAATAGCATGATAAAGCGTCGCCATTTTTCACGAGTCGAAAAAATTATTGCGTTTCGCGAAAACGCGCGGCTGAGTCGACAAGGAACGCGATGATTAATGTTCGCGAATGGCGGCTAGGGAAGACCGTACGCGCATATTCGATTATAATTAGGATGAGCTTCTGTCATCGTCTTGAGGCGCGCGAAGAGCCATTAAAAGAGATCTCCGATTATGGATGACCGCTGTGTGTAATCCAGTGCTTTCGGACTGTTTAAAATTGCATTTGCCTTTAATTTGTTCGGGCTACGGAGAAAAAGTTCCGTGTTCCCGTTGATGTGTTCACAGTGGGGTAACGTACATTTGAATTAAGTTGGCACTTCAAATTTTGTAAGGGTTATTTCAGTCGACAAAGGGAGAAATCGGTTTATTACTTTCTTTTGTCATGCAATTCGTTTCCCAACCCAGAAACAAGCCCAGTATGCGAGACACTAAAAATAACAAAGAAAAGAATTTGAAAATAATTTTTTGTAACTGAACTGAATTTTTTTTTGTGAAAAAATTTAAGTTTTGTACAAGATAATACATTCTTTTACGGATTATATAAGATCAATAATTTTTTCGATTTATTTGGACTAATTTTCTTCTATATCTAATATCAGGGACAATTTTTTTATCAATAAAATTTATATCAGAGAAATCTTTTATAAAACATAATTCATTGTCATATTCAATCTGTTATATCTTTCTTGGTAATCATAAATCACTTTTCGAAAAATTGGAAACGATTCATATATAAATTTGAATAATACAAAATTTTGACTTAACTTATTTGAGTAATTGCAGTAGCTTTAAATTTTGCAATTTTATATGAAAAAATAATATTTTTTGCCTCTTGTGTTGTAATTTACAGAATTGATGTTAAACAAGGCTGAAAAACACGAAAAACAACATTAATCCCGTGGGAAAATGTTCCATAGAATTTCCATAGAACTTTACATAAGAATTTCCATTGAATTTTCAAATGTCAAAGTCTATGGTTTTTTGGACTACGGAAATTTTTCCATTGAACTTTTCCCTTGGTTTTCCATTGAACTTCCATTCATGCCCTTACGAAAAAAACAGTCAAACTGAACCGAAAAGAAAAAATAATTTGTTTCGAGGTTTTGGCATTTTTTACTATGTAGTTGTTAATTTATGCATACCTGGAAGTAATTTCACAATTTAATTTATGATTAGAAATGTATCAGATTTAAACAACAGAAAAAAAGTTTGCTGGAGACGGGACTCGAACCCGGGGCTTACCCATGTCAACACGTTGTATTTATCCACTCGACCATTGATGAACTGCAGTATTTGTAGTTAATTGTTTTAACAATTTTAAGGACTTACACTGGTCGATGTTGGTAGATACTAAAGAATCGAAAAAGAAAGGAAGTACATAATGTTTATCTCTATCGGTTTTCTAAAATGTTTAATAATAATGTATTAGAAAAATTATCTCAGAAGTATGATTCTCTAATTTTCCAAAGTTTTGGAAACATTTTTAAAAAAAGGTTATAAAAAGCTTTTGAATGAACTTTTTTGAGCATTTCACATAAAAATTTTCAAAAATGTTTTATAAAATTTTTGTTGATACTCTTAAGGTAAAAAATAACGAAATATCATGTCAAAAAAAAAACATTTGTGAAATATGTATGATAAAAACTTAAAAAATGATTTCATACATTGAGAAAAATTTTCATAGTGTCATCAACTGCATGTGAATTTGAGATATGAATATCAATGTGTTGAACTTTCTCGAAACATTTGCATGTAAAACGTCCAAAAACGTTTCCAACGGGCTTTCATTGAAAAGTTTCAGATAAAAGATTACAAAAACATGTAAAAAAAACCCCAGTGAAATTTATAAAATGAAAACTTGCGCGAATGTTTCATGAATATTTCATTACATTTTTTTTTTAATTTTATAAGGTCGACTTCATAAAAAACAAAATTCTTATGAAAAGTTTCTGATTTACCAATGCAAAACGTATGGAAAATTTTTTTCATTCATCAGCTAAATGAAAAAAATTTTCATTCGGACTTACGAATGGAAAACATATGGAAAAAAAACTCCCTTCAGACCCACCAATGGAAAACGTGTATGAAAAAATTTTTCCATTCATCAGCTCTATGGAAAAAATTTCCATTCAGACCCATCTATGGAAAACCTTTGGAAAATCAATGGAAATCAATTTTCCATTCACTTTCCATTGAACTTCTATGGAAATTCTATGGAACGTTTTCCTACGGGATCATCGAATTGATTTGACAGAAAACAAAATTTTCAAAAAATGTCTTGAAAAGGCTCGAAAGTTAAAAAATGATGATATTTGAAGATTTTGCATTATATTATTCATTGGTTTGTAAAAAAAATGTTTAATAGTGAACTCAAGTTTTGAATCAATAATTACTATTTCAAAATCGTTTCTGAAATTTCCGGTTTTTTACTAAGACATTTCATTGACTTTTAAAAAATTGGTTCATAAAATTTTTGTGAAGCCTATGAACTAACATTTTTATGAAAATTTTCATGAAGTTTTTTATAGGACTTTAATAAACTTATTCGAGATCTGATCAAGATTTCATGTAGTGACTTTAAAAAGCACTGATTGCTCTGCAAAAATTTTATGAAAACTGATAATTTTATGATGAATAATATTGAAAAATTTTTTTCAAATCGTCATCATCATTGTTTTAATTGCAATTTTGATTCATAAGTCAATTGAATTATTATACTATATTTATAATAATTATATTCATAATTTCTAATATTGAAAACGTTTCTGATTTGATGGGGTATATTTACATCTTATGAAATTTTTTTGTGTCAAAGATGCTTTCAGAAATCGATATGGATGTATCGTTTTTCGTTTCTTTACAGACTGTGAAAGAACATCATCAGATTTTAATTTTTCATCAAATTCGAGTGCAGTTGATTCAGTCATGTCAAACTGTAGTTAACATTGTGTTACTTAATAGACGAAATATATTAAATTGCCTTTACCATTTTTTGCAGAAAAAGTAATACAATAATAAACGTATAATAATAAAAGTACAGTTTACGTAATAAACGATGGAACATCAATAACACTGTGCACTGTGCTACAGCGATTTTTCACTTTTCAAGTGACCTAGTGTACGTTGTAGATCTTTATGAGTACATCATGAAAATGTGTTTCAAAATTGCCTTACATGCTCAAATTTTCAAGTTATTGTTTAAAAACCGTTTATACTGTACTCTGCGCACTTAAACAACTGTTACTCCGTCAATTTTCGACCGATTTTTAATTGCCTATACGGTTTTGAAAACTATAAACATTCTGCTTTCAAAATATATGTCATAATTATTATTTTATCCAGAGTATTATGGACTTTTCATAAATGTTATCTTAGATTTACCCATTTTTTTCACATTTTGTACAATTTTAAGGCATTTTTTTGTGAAAAATTCTGAAAAACATTCACTTCATCACAGTAATTATCAAAGTAAATTCTATCTTGAATCAAAAATGCTATGGGTTATCAAAATCGGTTGAAAAATGTTCAAGATACAACGTTTTTTGTAAACTGGAAAATTTAACTCTCATCATGATGTGGATGTCGTGCCATGTGAGGATTGTGCATATGATTTCAGTACATCATTTCCAACATATCCTTCATGGCAGCTGTTTTTCAATGTTATAACTATTGTCCGACGAACTTCACCGTAAGTCAAGAGTTGAAGTTTGATTATTTATGAAAGGAATAAATTGAAAATATATTTTTTTGGGTAAATATGTACTTTAGTTTCTTTTTTAAAAATATTTTTCAATTAATATTTTTTATATGATATTTATTTTTTATCTATATCATTTTTTTAATATTAATATCATGCATTTTTCATATTTATATTATTTATTTTTTTTATTTTATAAATACAGTCTGTGTCTCTTGAAACAATTTTCGGAGAAAGTGCATAAGCAGTCCTTATGTGCTAACGGAAACTGACCTGGAACAGGATTCAGGCGATCCTTATCGAAAAAGGTTTCCGTTAGCGCTTAAGGACTGCTTATGCACATTCTCCGTAAATCGATCGAAAAAGGTTTCCGTTAGCGCTTAAGGACTGCTTATGCACATTCTCCGTAAATCGTTTCATGAGACACACACTGTATATGTTATATATTTATTTTTATATTTTAGGTATAGAAATAAAAGTACACGTTTACTAATTGCTATTTTTGTTAATAATATAAATATGTTTATATGAGTTTAAAGAAATTATTCAAAAATAATCTATAAAATATTAAAAATTACTAATTTTGTTCCAAAAATTTAAGTAATTTTTTTATAAATTCCAAAATTTTGAAAAAAGAGAAGTTTTCCAGATCAAAAAATTTCTCCATA